>APFE030891805.1:110960-162293 GCA_000404065.3 Pinus taeda
TGAGGCCTAGCCTATAAAAAGGAAAGGAGATCATTTGGCTAAACACAGTTGAGTTGAAAATCTTAAGAAGAGCAAGATATGAATTTCTGATAATCGGTTGGTGAGACATATTTGAATTTGAATCAAGGAGAAACCAGAGCATTATAAGTTAGATCTACTGAAGAGTTGGAGTGGCAACGGCGCAGTGCGGAGTTGCGCAGACTCGTCATGGCAGAAGTGCAGATATCCGCAAGTTTCCTTCGATGAAGTTGCGAACCTTTCTTGAAATATATTTTAGCTGTCTTTTATTTGTTTCTGCAGAGATCTGGGTTTAAATTGGTGTCTAGTTACTGGTGTTATTTTCTGGTTACTGCATTCTGAGAAGTTATTTGTTTAAAGGAGATTGGGTGATGCACATGTACATGATGTTTTGGATCTAGTTTGAAAATTGATGAAACGTGGTCCCTCTAAGGAAAGAGAAGGTAGTAGCCTTCTGTAGATCAGCACCTACGTACTAGTATTTCAGCTAGTACAAGATCTAAGGGGGTTGTAGCTCCCTTCCAAAAGAAGATGGAAAACGAGAGAGGGTTGTAGCTCTCTGTAGGTTGCAGCCTGCGTACTGGTAAAAGACTGCACCAGTACAAAATCATTGTAAGAACAAGTTTCTAATTGAAAGAAGATAGAGACATATTGCAGCAGGTGGTTTTCACCCACATTGGGTTTCCACCTTACATCTTGTGTTCCTTGGTGTGACTGTCCATTTTGTGTTCCTGCTCATTATTCTATGGTTCTCACATACAGATTAATGACAAACATCTGAAGAATAAATTAAATTATAATTTTGGAAGGTATATGCAAGTTTCAATTGTCAAATTTGAAAATATTTGTATAAATTGATAAGAGTTTGATAATACTGATTCACCCCCCCCCCTCAGTATTATTTCCAACAATTGGTATCAGAGCAAGTCATCAGAAGAAGCTTGATCGCTATGAAGGAGATGAACAGGTAAAACGAGCAAAAATTCAAACCCTCAGAATTCAGTATGAAAATATCAGAATGTACAATTATGAAAGTGTGGCTAACTATTTCCTACGAATAGATGAGATTGTTAATTGTATGAAAAACTTGGGTGAAGAAATAAAAGAGGTGGTTGTGGTTGAAAAGGTTCTAAGATCTTTGTCTCCTAAGTTTGAATCAAAAGTTTCTGCAATAGAAGAAAAGGAGAATCTACAGAAAATTACCATGTCACAACTACACGGAATTCTAACCACTTACGAAATGAGGAAAGGAGGACCTTCAGGAGAGAAGCTGCATTCAAGGCTTCAGGCAAAGTAGATTACTATGAGTCAGGACATATGTCAGAAGAAGAGGAAGAATCAAATTTTGTCAAGAACCTTCAACAAGGTGCTGGAAGATTCAGAGGTAAGTTACCCTTCAAATGCTTTTCTTGTGGAAGAGTCGGTCACTATGCTGCCAAGTGTCCTCGGAAAGACAAGCTTGACAAAGGTAAGGAACATGTTAGATGGAACAAGAAATAGAATGTAAATAAGAAAAGCTACTACACTCATGAAGACAGTGATGGACTCTCAAATAGTGATAAAGATGAACGAGGTAATAATTATAGACTTTTAATGGCTTTTGAAGATGATGATTTCATGGATGCTATAGATGAAGAAGGTCTTTATGAAGAGATTTCTAAACTCAATATTTGTTTAGAAGAGAAAAATATGATTATTGATACTCTGCAATTTCAACTAGCTGAAAGGGAAAAACATCATGAAAAGTTAGAATGTGAAATTGTGGGACTTACAAAAGAGATTGAGAAAACAAAATCTCTTAATCTTAGATTTGTTAAAGGATCTGAATCTCTAGATGAGATTATCAATGTGCAGCGCTCTCCCCTAATTAAGACAGGTCTGGGATATAATGAAGAAACATCTCAAGCGCAGAAACCATCCACCTCCAAAAGTTATCTTGATGCAGCAAGGAGGAGTGAGCAAAGGCCCAATGGAGATCACCAGGTAAATCAGGGATGATTTACCTCAAGAATGAACAAAGACTACTAGGTAAATCAAGGACAATCTACTTTAAGGATGAACAGAAGCTACAACCAGCCATAGGTAAAACTTTCTCAATTTTCCTCAAGAATGGATGTCAATAGAGACTACAATCATCTGGCTGATAGATATGATAATCACAGGAGTTTCTTCAATGACCAATGTTTCTCTTGTCATAACTTTGGTCACAAAGCAGCTCAATGTGTTGCCTATAAGACAATCATGACTAGAGAAGCTCAAAAATGAAGAAGCATGAATGGAATCACAAAAGGACCTACAATAACTTTTCTGCCCTTGAAAACAAAATTGAATGTTCTATTTGTAACAACTTTGGTCATGAAGATTCTGAATGCAGGAGTAGGTTTCGGCAAACATCTCAGAAGGAAAAAGCCTCAAGTGCCAAAACATGGAGAATGAAAGAAGTGCAACCAAAAAGATTTGGTATAGCCTTATATGCAGAAGGGCAAGAAAATCAATGGTACATTGACAGTGGATGTTCAAAACATATGACGGGTGATAAGGAA
Source organism: Pinus taeda (assembly GCA_000404065.3). Taxonomy (NCBI): domain Eukaryota; kingdom Viridiplantae; phylum Streptophyta; class Pinopsida; order Pinales; family Pinaceae; genus Pinus; species Pinus taeda. The sequence goes on from APFE030891805.1 coordinate 113,522, forward strand.
AAACTTCAATCATATAGTGCCTTAGAAAAGGAGAAGAAAGTCTCATTTGGAAATGACACCCCTGCGCTCATAAAAGGTAAAGGTTCTATTCTGTTGAAAGAAAAGGTCAAAGCTGGAAATGTTATGTATGTTGATGGTTTAAAGCATAATATATTGAGTGTCAGTCAAATGTGCGATCAAGGAACTGAGGTAATATTTCGATCAAATGGTGTAGTGTTCGTGATCTTGATACAGGAGAAATAGTGATCAAAGGCATAAGAACTCCAAATAATTTATACATATTCAAAGAAGGGCAACATCAATGCTATCTAAGCAAGAATGATGAACACTGGCTATGGCACCGGAGATTGGGGCACCTAAGCTTCTCACAAATAAGGAAAGCATGCAAATACCAGGCAGTTCGTGGTCTTCCAAACATTAGAATTCCAGACAATACAATATGCAAGTCATGTCAGTTTGGTAAGCAAACCAGAACTAACTTACCTGAGAAGGAAGGATCAGCTAGCAGGCCACTTGAGCTTGTCCACACTGATGTATGTGGTCCATCTAGAAAAAGGTCACCTCGGGGAGAAGAATATTTCATATTATTCATTGACAACTATTGAAGGATGGTTTGGATAGGACTTATGAAGCACAAGGATGAAGCCTTCGAAAAATTCAAATCCTTCAAAGCTTTGGTTGAAAATGAATCAAATCACAAAATTAAATGCCTCAGGTCTGATAGAGGTGGGGAGTTTACCTCAAATGAATTTTTTGATTCTTGTGAAGAACATGGAATAAGAAGAGAATTCTCTACAGCCGGGACTCCTCAGCAAAATGGAGTAGTGGAAAGGATGAACAAAACGGTTCAACAAATGGCTCGCGCTATGCTTGATGAGTCTGGAACTCCCGCAACCTTCTGGGGTGAAGCCGCATTTGCTGCAGTTGTTATTCTCAATAAGACAAATATTCGGGTGAACAACACTCAAACTTCTCATGAACTCTGGTATGGTGAGACTCCTTCGGTAAAACATTTCAAAATTTTTGGAAGCAAATGCTATATTAAAAATAATGATGAAAATCTTGGCAAGTTTGAACCTAGAGCAGATGAAGGCATTCTCCTTGGTTATTCTCCTCACAGCAAAGCATACAAATGTTACAATAAAAGGCTTGGAAGAATTGTCGACAACACTGATGTAGTAGTGGATGAAAAAGGAAACACTCCCAGGCAGGTAAGATCTGAGGACTTCGAAGATGATGAGGACTCTCCATCACCATCAAATCAGATTCATGATGAAGAAGAAACCCATGAGGCACTAGAGGAACAGATAAGAATAGAAGAAAAGAGTCCATCCAGGTATGTTCAAAAGAATCATCCAGAATCTCAAATTTTGGGGCAAAAGGAAGCAGGCATACAAACAAGAAGAACAATTGTAAAAGCTTCAAGCTATTTGGCATTACTCTCCTCCACTGAACCACAAAATGTAAGAGAGGCATGCAAAGATGAATGCTCGGTCAAGGCAATCGTTGAAGAACTTGAGAAGATCGAAAAGAACAACACTTGGGAGTTGGTTCCTAGACCAAAAGATAAGAATGTCATAGGGACAAAATGGATCTTCAAAAACAAGTTGAATGAAAATGGGGAAGTAATTAGAAACAAGGCCAAACTTGTGTGTAAAGGGTATACTCAACAAGAAGGAATAGACTTTGAAGAAACTTTTGCTCCCGTTGCAAGACTTGAGGCCATCAGAATGTTCCTTTCTCTCTCTAGCTTTCAGAAGTTCAAAGAATTTCAAATGGATGTGAAATCAACCTTTCTGAATGGAGACTTAGAAGAAGAAGTGTACATTGAGCAACCAGATGGTTTCATCCTTGGGAATGATCCAAATCTTTTATGTAGACTAGAAAAGGCTCTCTATGGTCTCAAACAGGCTCCAAGGGCTTGGTACTATCGGTTGGACAAATACCTTCATCAACAAGATTTTTCAAAAGGATCAGAGGATAGCAATCTTTATATAAAAATTGAAAATGACAAATTGCTAATACTTGTTGTGTATGTTGATGATATCATATTTGGCAGCAATGAAGAAGCTATGAGTCAAAATTTTGCCTTGGTGATGCAGAAAGAATTCGAAATGTCCTTGATTGGAGAGCTGACATATTTTCTTGGTTTACAAATCCAACAAAATAAAGGCGGTATCTTTTTATCTCAAACCAAGTACCTCAAGAAAATCTTGAAGAAATATGGGATGGAGGATTCGAAACCTATATGTACCTCGATGGTGACAGGATGTAGCCTCAGCAAAATGATGACTCGGCAGCAATGCATCAACCAAACTATAGATCTATAATGGTAGTTTCCTCTATCTAACAGGAACCTGACCAGACATCATGCATGCAGTGGGAATAGTTGGAAGATTTTAGAAAATCCAAAGGAAACTCATCTTCAGGCAGTAAAGAGAATTTCAAGTATTTCAAGGAACTCAAAACTATGTCTATGGTATCCTAGTGATACAGATCTCACTCTTCTGCTTATACGATGCGATTGGGCGGAAGCGTGTGACAGAAAAAACTAGTGTGGTGCTTCTTTATGGTTAGTTAGTATTTGGTTCAACAAGAAAAAGAGTTTGATTGCTTTATCTACAGCTAAAACGAATAAGTGGCTCTGCTCTTGTGCACACAACTCCTTTGGATGATGCATTTGCAGGATTCAAATCACTTGTACTCCACCTATCTCCATCTTATGTGATAATACAAGTGCAATCAACATTTCAAAGAATCAAGTCATGCATTCAAAGACCAAGCACATACCAATCAAGTATCATTTTCTCTAGGAACAAGTGCTGGAACAAAAGGTCAAATTGGAGTATGTTCCCTCCAAGGAACAAGTTATTGATATACTCACCAAACCATTTCCCAGGGAGACATTTGAATACCTCAGACAAAAGCTGGGGGTTGTTGATGCATCCTCATGTTGTTGAATCTTATCTGTTTTATGCAGGTGGATACATGTACATTTGCCAGTTTATGTGGGTCGAATGGGTCTATCAGAGATCATCTGGCACACGTTCAGGGGGAGCATATATTCTTCTAATGATGCATTGTTGGCATTATCTTAGAAGTCCTTGATTTGATTTCTCACGAGTTGTCTGGTGGAATAGATCAATGTGTGCTGGTCTGAAGGTTGATTCTGCTGATAGTTGTTGTTGTCTCTATGTCATGTACTTGTTTTCACATCAAGGTCATGTAACGACCTATTTTGGTTTCCCCGCTATGCATGGGATGAACGATTTTTGTCTATCTTGTGTATTCCCACTTGGATGAGGATGGACGTATGTATGAGTCTTGATGATAGGAAGGTTACTTATAATGTATGGAGTCATGTTCTTTCTTGTAGAACATCTTTTTGCAGACAGAATTTCAGCACAGAGCATGTACAAAGGGGGAGCTCATTCAGATTTTTCAGCAGGTACTTAGGGGGGTATGGTAGTCGGCCCCTTTGCCCTTGATGTCAAAGGGGGACCCCATTCAGAGTTTTCAGCAGGTACTCAGGGGGAGTATGGTAGTCCGCCCCTTTGCCCTTGATGTCAAAGGGGGAGAGTGATTGGTTGTTGTTGCCATCAAGTCCAAAGGGGGAGATTGTTGGAATTTGTTGCACTTGATGGCAACCCACTCATCTCAGATGATAAATTATAGTGCAGCAAAGTTATTCTCTAGTTCCGCAGGTGCACAAATCAAAAGATGCGGTCATCGACAGGTTGCGCAGGAGAACCGTTGAAAAGGTGCGGATATGTTTGAAGGTCTCCTGCACAAAAGGTGTGAACCTAAAATGCATGGACTTTCATACAGAGAAAAACGCGCGTCTTATGTTTGGTCCATGGTATTTAGTCCGACGTTTTTGATCCTATGGTTTTGGTTCGTGGTTTTGGCATCTAAAATATTGAACCCGGGTTTTGGATCCCTTGTATTGGTTTTCTATGGTTTTGATCCATGGTTTGAGTAAGGGCTTGCCTATAAAAAGGAAAGGAGATCTTTTGGCTAGTGATCAGTGAAAATTGAATATCTTAAGATCTGAAATTTTGGGTGATCGGTTTGAAAAGCTAGATCTAAATCAAGGTGAAAACTGTAAATTGTAAGGTGGATCTATTGATAGTTCGTAATCTCTTTGGCCCATGATCAGATCTGTGGATCTGACAGTCTATGGAACATTGGAGGACTGATAATTTGGTTCTATTCGGAGGTCCGCAGGCAATCCATAGTGAAGGTGCGGAGGTACACAATGCAGTAGAAGGCACAGGTGCGGAGGTACGCAGACGGATTAGGTGCAAAGGTACGCATAGTAGCAGAAGGCACATGTGCGGAGGTGTGCAGCGCAGTAGACTGATCAGGTGCGGAGGTGCGTTGTTGGGTAGACAGTGTAGGTGCGGAGCTGTGCACTCTAGACACAGAAGAACTGCGGATATCCGCAAGTTTCCTTCGGTGAAGTTGCGGACCTTTCCTGAAATATATTTTAGCTGTCTTTTATCTATTTCTGCAGAGATCTGGGTTTAAATTGGTGTCTGGTTACTGGTGTTATTTTCTGGTTGCTGTATTCTGAGAAGTTATTTGTTTAAAGGAGATTGGGTGATGCACATGTACTTGATGTTTTAGATCTTGTTTGAAAATTTATGAAACGTGTTCCCTGGAAGAAAAGAGAAGGTTGTAGCCTTCTGTAAGTCAGCACCTACATACTAGTATTTTAGCTAGTACAAAAGCTAAGGTGGTTGTAGCTCCCTTTCAGAAGAAGCTGGAAAACGAGAGAGAGGGTTGTAGCTCTCTGTAGGTTGCAGCCTGCATACTGGTAAAAGACTGCACCAGTACAAAATCATTGTAAGAAGAAGTTTCTAATTGAAAGAAGATAGAGACATATTGCAACAGGTGGTTTTCACCCACATTGGGTTTCCACCTTACATCTTGTGTTCCTTGGTGTGACTTTCTATTTTGTGTTCCTCCTCATTATTCTATGTTTCTCACATACAAAATAATGACAAACATCTGAAGGATAAATTAAATTATAAGTTTGGAAGGTATATGCAAGTTTAAATTGTCAGATCTGAAAATATTTATATAAATTGAGAAGAGTTTGATAATACTGATTCACCCCCCTCTCAGTATTATTTCTAACAGGAGGAATGTCTAGAGGAGGTAAATCAATTTGCATCTCATATCCTTTACCTTGTTGATCATATAACACATATTTCATTAAATTTGGAAGTATTCAGTGGATCTGGAATTTAGAAATTTAACTAGATTAAGTTTTTTCAAAATGAGGAATTAGAAAGTCACTTAGCTCACTAATTTTAATGTAGATATTCACCATTTTTTGTGTAAAAATTATCATGATAAACTTTATAAAACAAATTTATATAGACTTGCTAAAGAAAATCTTTCACATTTTAATCTTGGATTCCTTACATTATCTATTTTAATATTTTTTTTTATGGTTTATAGTAAAAAAATAAGTTTGTTAAGGTTATTTTATGAAAATAAAGATGTGTATGTTACTATTATTAACCCATTTAATTATAATCTGATATAGTAAATATCATGTATGCGTTAAGTTACCATTATTACTAAGACAATGTTGGCACAATTTAGAAGTCTATCACCTTTGCAACACTAGTAATATGGTTGAAGACTAAAAATCTCATAGATCATCTAGTTTATACTCATATTGGAATTAAATATCAAAATATTTTTGAAGCTACCAACCTTCTTGATTTTTAACTAAACAAAATTATGATGATCTTGAAACACTTCTTTTAATTCTTTTTGAGCATAACAATAAAATTCGAAATAACTTTTAGTAATATCTTTTTACCTTCTTATTTACCATGATTGGTCTTAGTGAATGATAATCATCATTATCACCATCATAATTACATACTATTATAGGAAGTTTGCACCATTTTAGAGTTGAGGAGAAAAATAAATTTAGGATCAAATTAAATGTTGAATGTGAGTAGTAGCATAGTTTATTTTTATTTATTATTTGTACGTTTATGTTAATAAAGAAGTTGATTGAGGCTCGCTTTATGAATAATAGATTAATATGCAAGATATATATTAGGTATAAAGTTATTTAATGACAAATGATCTTAGTAATGTGTCCAATATATACCATTATTTAGAAATTTAACTAGATTAAGTTTCTTCAAAATGAGGAATTAGAAAGTCACTTAGTTCACTAATTTTAATGTAGATGTTCACCATTTTTTGTGTAAAAAATATCATGATAACTTTATAAAACAAATTTATTTAAACTTGAAAAAGAAAATATTTCACATCTTAATCTTGGATTCCTTACATTATCTATTTTAATATTTTTTATGGTTTATATCAAAAGATAAGTTTGTTAAGGTTATTTTATGAAAACCTAATATATAGTAAATATCATGTATATGTTAAGTTACGATTATTACTAAGACAATGTTGGCACAATTTAAAATATTGGAATTAAATTTCAAAATATTTGTGATGCTACCAACCTTCTTGATTGTTTAACTAAACAAAATTATGATGATCTTGAAACACTTCTTTTAATGCTTTTTTAGCATAACAATAAAATTCGAAGTAACTTTTAGTAATATTTTCTTACCTTCTTATATACCATATTTGGTCTTAGTGGATGATAATCATCATTATCACCATCATCATTACATACTATTGTAGGAAGTTTGCGCCATTTTAGAGTTAAGGATAATTTTTTTTTTAGGATCAAATTAAATGTTGAATGCCAGTATTAGCATAATTTATTTCTTATTTATTATTTATGTTAAAAATGAAGTTGGTTGAGGCTCACTTAATGAATAATAGATTAATATGCAAGCTATATATTAAGTATAAAGTTATTTAATGACAAATCATCATAGTAATATGTCCAATATATACCATCATAGATCCATTTTAAGTGCAGATGTAGGGATCAAATTATTTCACGTGCAAACATTTTTAGAGTGAAAGATACAAGGTGTTATTTTTAATTGTTGAAACTATATTTTTGAATGCTAAATAGAGTATATATATGACCAAATAAAATTTTTAGCCATCATGTTTTATTTTTTATTTTATTTTTAATATATATATGAATTTTATATTGACATAAATTAGTTAACATAAATCTTCAAATAGTTTCTCTGTATCTCTAGCTGAAATATTTTTGAAAAGTATAAGATTTAAACATCTAATTCACACATTTTTTCTACTTCTAATTCTTTACAAAATATTCATTTTTATATTTTCTGTTTAGAACATAATTTTTATTTTAAAGGGACACAATTTTTATTTTAAAGGGGTAGAGACGGACAAACAAACTTACACATCCCTCTTAGGTAAACATGACTTGGGATAGAGTCAAAAGTTGACCAGGTTAAACAGTGATGGTTTTGGGGCATGTGGTATTGTGCACCCATGGTATTCTGCCTGTGGTATTATATGTAATGGAGCTTATAAAAGGCTAGAAGGACTTCATTCTAATGCAAGGACTGGAGGTGAGCGGTGAAGGCTCACTTGGCCTTGGCTAGGGTTTTGGCCAATGCTAATAAGATATTATTAGGTTGGATTTTTCCCCAGATTGGGGGTTTTCCTGGATAAACATTTGTGTTTATGTGTTTATGGTTGTTGCTGGTTATTTTTATATCTGTTTCTCTTAGCAATTCTCCTTAATTAATTTGTGTTCTTGGGTAAATTTCCTAACGATCCCCCCATATTGGGCTGTAAAATGAGCCTCTTGTCTCAATTACTAATAATTTTAATGATCAAAATCAATCATGAATTAGAATAGTAACAAAGTAGTACAATTTGATTATTTTCAAATACAACAAGAAAGAGAGAAAATTGACTAAGATATTTATTACAAATGTTTAGTTTTATTCTTGTAATGTTTAAGGATATTATATTGAAAAGAACATATTAACATTCATCTAAAACTTAGATTCCTTACATTATTTCTATTATCATTAACATTTATATTTATGTATTAAATTTTACTCGTGAATACTAGATTGTGTAAAAAAACCTTACCTATAAAGTTATTTAACAATATATTGATATTGCTTTTTTACTATTATTGACCATTTTAAATTGACACTAACTACTTTTCCTAAGTTGAGTACAAATTAATTATACTAGTACAATGTTGGCACCACTTCAAAATCTATAAAAGGAAATATTTTATAATTCTATTTGTGTTGTTCAATGATCAAGATATTTTTTTTTATAAATTAGAGTGCAACAATATAGAAAAATTGACTTATATCAATTATAATAAGGAAAATTAAGGAAAACTCACCTCAAACATTATATCAAGTGTCTAGCATTTATTTATTAAGTGTTTAAATGGTTTATATTAAATAGAATACTAATTAGGTACCTCACTGTTGTTTTAATAGACCAAGTTTAGAAGATGTTTTTAGATGCATTATTGAATTTGATTATCCATATTTGATATGGTGAGAAGTCAAGTTGGTCAAATAAAGCTTTGAAAACTTAAATATTTTATGGCATTGCCATGTAATTTGTATAACACATGATTACATTGAAATATTAAATAATATAAAACTCCTTCAAAAAGAATATGAAGAGAATATTTGATATACAACAAATATGGAAAAGTGTGTCTGAATGTATATTAATAGATCCTTCGAAAAAAATTACATTCAGGAGTCATATAAACGTACTCTTAAGATATTTGCTCAAGTAGATCAAGACTGGCTTCTACACCATATTTATTTATCATGGTCTTCTTGTGGTGTTCTTTATTTGGCATCCATGCCGACACTATGGTATTAGTTGGAATAGAGCCAAGTTCTATGTCATCAAGATTTGGTACCCGATATTGCTCTAAAAATTTTCCAATGTATTTCCCTGACATAGGCTTCCACCAGTCAACCTTTACATGAAGATTCTCACTTTCATTATCCCTAAAGATATCTGACATGGATTTTGCCATCCAAATCATCTCTCCTGCATCCTCATTTCCTGATCTAACTAGCAACATCTTTCCTTTCTGAACATCAATCATCAGATTGAATGTTGGCTTTGGCTTGTTGTTTTTGGGTCCAACATATATTGGTTCATCTATCGCATTATCAAAATCTCCATCCATAATACTTGATATTACTTGGAGTGCATTACGATCAACATCAACAATGTGCCTTGTCTTGGGCCAAAAATCCTCATAAGATGAATCACTTCCATTTATTATTCTATGATCGTTATAAATTCCATCTAATGTATCAAAAACATTTTCCCAATACACTACTTTATTTTTCCATTCCTTTGTAACAATTGGTGAATCCTCATTCCCAATAGTGTCTTTCCACATTTTTATGTATGATGTTATCCCTTCCTTTAGTTCTTTTAAATAAACATCATTCTGCTTGGAAGCTAATAAAGATGGCTTCCCTATGGGAATTATAGGCCGACCTTCATCATCTATATTCCATAACTCAACTGGTTCTGAGCACTCAATATCTCTAATTGATTCTTTGTACCTTAGTACTGGAACATCATTGAGTATAAGAAATTAGAAGTATTGGACATTAAGATGTCGAACTAGTGCATTTTTTCCCTCCTTAATGTATCCATTAAGGAAACTTTTGAAGTCATAGGCCTTGTCAATAAGTGTAGGTGGAAACACTCGATTTTCTTCAATTATGCGATATGTATCCATCATTTCAGGTAAAGAATAAATATATTTACTTTTTAGGTTGGAAGACATTCTTCCATAGGTTCCATCTATGTCTTCATGGGTGTGCCCCACAGGCAAGAACCCAACCTCAATAGTGATGAAGACACCAAGTGCAGTTAAAAGTGATAGAAACATGAAAAGATAGAGATTCTTATTATCCCTTATTGCATTGTCCAACTCTAGCAACAAATGTGAAGGAAGAGGTTTAAAATCAACATTTTGACTTTTTGAACTTCCATGAGATATAAATTCATCCTTATACCCTTGAAATTTTGAGTAAATAGAGGTGTCAAGTAACTCATTTGTAAGTGGGCTTCTTGAAATTCCACTTTCATAAAGTAGATCACCATACATATCCATTTGTGGGTCTTCAAGGTCCCTTAAGCACTTTGCAAAGGATGTAATAGTAAATTGTGATCCCATATGGACAAATGGTAGGGAGAAATGACCAAAACCTCCCCCTTATGCCAATTCGTAAGCATACCTGTCAATTCCAAACCTAAATTTATTCCTACAATAGATTTTGATTTGACACGTAGCCTTGGGATTGAAGTCTTTGTTTTGTCCATTTTATCATGGATAATGGTCAAATACTCCTTTGGAAACCACTCTGACATAATTCTATGGGCATAGTAGCAATATATTCCACACATAACAATCTTGTTATGTTTCTTCAGCCTACCTCGTGCTTCTTCTTCCAACTCTTTTGTAGTTGCTGACTTCATTTGTGCTTTCAACACAATACATTCACTGCATTTACTGAAGTTGGTGTTCTTTTCAAATGCCACATCTTGAAACTTAGTATTCCAGATCTTGCTCATTGTTGGCTGTGATATTGATGGGTAATTGAGCTTTTGAAGAGCCTCATTGATCTATTTTAACAAAGAATTTTGTGTGTGAGTTGAAGGAAGCAATATTAAAGGAGAAAATGTTCCATCTTCTTCAACTTGATGTGTTTGGTTTGGTGAAAAATCTGAATTATCCATTACAATTTTGTGCAATATTTATATGGCTGCCACTGTGTGAGCTCGTGCTTTGCATGTGTTGGTGTTACCATAAATAGCTTTGATCTTTCCATGTTGGAAATAATGCTAGTAGTTATAGAATGTGCTTTGAGGAATTTTATGTATCTTATACATGCTTTCTTACAAATAATATTCCCATCAAATCTCATGTCCTTTACATTTCTAGCAATAGGTGGTAGGCCATGGCCCTTTGACATGAATGTGTTTGACATGAGTGAATTCAAGACAAATTCTCTAATACCATTTGTATTTATTTGTCTCATACCCCTTCTAGCACATGTAATGGCCTTCCTATCCACATGTTGAAGACAATCTTTTCTACAACATACATCTGCTGCCAAAAGTCAAATTTCTTTCTCTTCATATATTTTTGTTTGACATTTTGCAATTTTTTTTGTAGCCATAACTCGTTTAATCCTTTTATATGGCCTTGTTACATGCACATCAATTGAGTTTCAATCTTTTTCATTACAAAGGTATCCATCCCATTTGTTTAAGGGATTTGTGTCCTCTATAACATCCCATATCACCATTTCTTTGGGTGGCTCCTTGAACTTTTCCTTGACCCTTAATATAACACCTTTGTTGTCCACCAACTTATTTATTGGCCATTTAACCAAACAGTGTATAGACTTATCCCCAATTCTGCATACCTCACAATTTCCATCTATCTCTTTTAGAAAAGCACCAAAATCCATTTCACCTAGTGTTTCACCCTCAACAATGTCATCCTCGTGGACATTAACTAGCATTCCTTTGGAAATGCACATGCTTGTTCCCATGCATTCATGTGTAAGAGAAACCTTTTCACATATGAATCTAACCGTATATTGGGGAATATCTATGGCATGATCATGATATTGAGGCTCCAAATCTGATCTGGCCAAATTTCATAATATTCTAATGCACCCCCAAGTGTATGCTGAAATCCTATTGGATGTGGTAGAGGAGCATTATGTTTTAACACCTTTTCATTTTTAACCACTATGTATCCTTTCTTTACCATCTTTCCATGCACTTTATGCCCAAGCTCTGTAATGAATATGGAGCCCTCACCCACCTTCACTCCATGTTACAGAAGATTTACCTTGTCTCCAATAGAAAATGTAGAAGAAACATTTTTACCTATAAACAAATATAAATAAGGTTAGTATTTACTCAAAAAGAAACTTTTATTATAGTATCAATAATATATAAAACATGCTTCAATATTTTGATTTACCTATGTGGTGTTTCAAATCCACAATCTTCCATGGATGTATGTACTCTTCATTAACATCATCATCAATCAAATGTGGTTGAGTGACATCAATTATCAAAATTGCAACATAACCAACATTAACCCTTTCTCCAACATAATAAGTTCTAGACTCTGCAGATTCGACCCTTCCTAGCCCAATGCCTTGATCATTAATAAAGAGATCAACATAGTCTCCTTTTGCCAAAATTATATTTTCCATTGTAGCTTGTATCAATTCTATAACAACAATTAAATCATAACTTGTAATTAAAATGATGAACCGTGTAAAGTGTGACTTTATATTTTCCCAAAAAAAACACAACTTACGAAAAAGTAATATAGATGAAAAAATTAAAATAGTCTGGTAGTCATATTGTATGTAATGAAACATTGTTTCCTCAAATCAAAGCTAACAATCAATATCATTCCTTCTACTACAAACATAAGCATATTGCTAGAAGCAACATTACATGGTCAAATAAATCTAGCACATACTAGATTTCCTTCTAGCACAAACAAAAACACATTGCCAATAACAATATTCTAAGCGAAGGAAATCCACCACATGTTAAGCTTCCTTCTAACGTAAATAGAAGCATATTACTCACAAAAAAATTTCAAAGTAAAAGAAATCTTACACATTCTAGAGTTTATTGTAGCACAAACACAATCACATTGCCAAAAACAACATTACAATGTAGAAGATATCTAGCATATGCTTGATTTACTTCTAGCACAAACAAAAGCACATTGCCAACAATAACATTGTAGGGCAAACAAAATCCAACAAAATCCAACAACTTCTATCACAAACACAATCACATATCCAATAACAACGTCACAAGGTAAAATAAATTTAACGCATGCTAGCTTCACATGTAGCATAAATACAAGCATACTACCAAAAACAACATTTCGTGCCAGAAGAAATCTAGTGCATGCTGTTATGCTCCTATAGCAATAGGTGTCATATTTCATGATTGACTTGATGACTTCTGTAATATGTTCATACCTTTTCTTGTTGCAAAGGTTTTCCATATTTTCAAAAAATCAAAAAATTTAAAAAATGTAAAAGAGGGTATACCCTAAAAAAAAAATCAAAGGGTGAAAAGAATAAAATGATAAAAAAAGTGAAAGAAATGAACCCCAAACAAAAAAAGACTAGGAAAGTGCGCAAGTCTAAATGCCACTACTATTTCATTTTCTGTAATAAGAAATTGTGTGTAGCTTGTTAATTCATGCCACAATCGATGAAGAGTCAAACTGTTTAAACTTAGCTCATTCATTTTTCAATTTCATGTTTTAGAGATAGAGAATAAAATATCTGGCCAAACAGTGTAATCTTGGTAGATAAGTAAATAGGTAGAGTAAATAAAAAGGAGCTCAACAGTTTAATCTGAGCCCTTGGATGTAATAAGTGCAGACTTAGGTAGGCTTGCTATGTAAAAAAAGAAGAAGCTTGATAAGGGTTTGGCAGTCTAAGTGCACCCAAATAAAGAAGAAAAATGCTAGGTTAAAGTAGGTAGGGTAGGTAAATGGTGTTGCAGAACGATACTTGTGATGAATTATGTTTCTAAATGTGTTAATTTTCATTTTTATCACAAGTACAAGGTATACATTTCACTGAATGCAGTTCAAGCAAGACAAGGTTAAATAACTAACTTCCATTCACATTTCTCCTAAATAATTCACTAATTCACCCTGAAGTATTAAGGTCTTTGAAAATAAAAGGGGCTCAGAGAATTTCCCTGACTTTTGGAGGGATCGGACCCTCGGCCCAATGATCTAGAAACTTGAGTACTTAGAATCATCCATAAATCATCCATTTCATTTCATAAAGTTTACCTAAGTGAAAATCCTATTTTACTTAAGAAATACATAATGTCACTTGAGAACCCCTTTTTCCACTTTAGCCTAAGTTTTAATGTGAATTTTAACGTTTTCTTAGCGCTTATTTTCATTTTATTCCATATTAACTTCTAACTATTCTTATATAAATCTCGAAAAATCAACCCATTCCCCATATTATTTAACTAAATAAAAATTTCCGCATTACTATATACCCCTCCCTGGTTAATTATAACCATAGTGATTGTTTAAAACAAGGATTAATAAATTCATTCGGAGTTTATTAATAACCTTCCCCGCTTCACCAAAATACAAGATTAATTAACCATTTGGGTTAATTAATAACCAACCCCCTGACCAATAGAAATAGCCCCGAAATGATTAAAACACAGTTTATCGTACCGGGCCTACTGCAGTTAACAACCCACCATATCCCCTTCCCGTCCACCGTCCGATCTCTGCATTCCCATCCGACGGTCGACGGCGACATCACAACCACCCTTCTCACCTCGCTTTAACTCACGATCACTCAACAGTTTTCCCCCTGTACCAAAGCCATGCGTCGCAAAGTCTATATGCTCACTCGCTCCCATCCCAAAACCGCCCCACTCGAAAAGTGGTGCGATGCAAACCTCTTACCACTTTCCGCATAACGACAAAATGTCATGTCTCGCTGACGACATTTGCCCAATAAATGCCAAAAAGTCCCGCCAACCTGAATTTCGTTAAATAAAATGATAAAAATGTCATTTTCACTGTAAACTTCTGCGTCCCGAGCTCCCGTGCAAAAGAACGTCTGAGTCCATTGTTCTAGTTTCTCAACCGCCGCCTGACCAGAAAGACTTCAGCACGAGCTCCGTAGCCTGTCAATCAACCTGCCATTGTACGATCTTCCTCTTTAATACAGGTATTTACCTAGTTTTCCCTGCAACCCTGTAATTGTGGTTTTTTACTGAAAATTCTACTCGAGAAGGCCACAATTCAAGTTTCAGTCTAGTCTGTGTTGCCATAAAGGATTCTCCAAACTTGCTGTTTGGTCTTTTTCCCATAGAATTTCCTAAATTCCACTTTGAATCCACAAGAACCAAAGATGGAAACCCCCGTAGTCATGAATGTTGTGCCCCTAAACACTCCTCATAAAAGCTTAGATCATCTACCTCTGGCCGACAAAGATTTCCAAATTAAAGACTTAACCAGTGACTGTAATCATCTTCAAGCCTTCTACAGAATCAGAGATAATTATTTGAATAAGTCTGACATCTTTGGACTGTGGGAATCTAATCTTCCCATGTATTTCCTCCCCTCAGTCCATGTTTTCCTAGAGATAATCCACCATTGATGTGCTAATTATGACCCTATTCATAGAGCTGTTATGTCCCCATCCTAAATATCCTTTTTCCCATAACTGCTCAATCTATCAATGAAATGTTACAATTCCACTCCAGTCAGTTTCTCCCTCCTATTTCCATGGAATATTTGATTGAAAAAGGATCTCAGTTGTCCTAGTCAGAAATAAGTCATATTGTCGAAACCTTCATGATACTAGAGAACCAACCTAAGGGCCCACCTCGCTATCTGCAAGTATTCTTCACTGAATCTGGAAGACTTTTTGTTGATATGACATCCCTGATTATGGGATTTAATACTAGTGAATTTGTTGATGACATTACCCTAGTGTTACTATCAATCTTTACTCCAGGACAACGTCCTGCTATCAGATATGATTATGCCACCTTCATTGCCAACAAAATCCATGAGCAGTTCATGAATTTGGATAGGGAAGGAGTTTTCAAATACACCTCTTTCATATACCACCTCATGTTGTATTATCAGTCAGACAACTTTCCTTTCCCTATTAAAACAGTAGACACCAAAGGGAATCCAAGATCAGTCATTTTTTGGAGTTCAGTGTTTAATGATACCAGTAATTCTCCCTACACTTATAATAAGTTCATTGACTTATTTGTGTATCTAGCAACTACTCTGTTGATAGGAGTCTCCCCTCCTAGGATTAGTGGTGACATGAAGAAAATTCTCCAGCTCTTTAAGGAGTACAGGATAGGTGATTGGTACCTATATAAAGATCATACATAAATCAAAATGTATGTGTGTGAACTCTGTCCTTTCAAGTTACCCAAGTATGTCCCCATGAGATTATTTTCACTAGAATATTTCAGACAGATCATAAGTGCAGATTTAGACCATTTTTGTAATACAAAAAAGAAAGCTCAGCTAAGGATTAAAAACCAACTAGGCCCTTTTTCCATCAATTCTAGAGATGTATGGCAAGAAACTGAAAGTATCTTAGAAGACCAACTTAAATTAAAGAACAGTTTCAAGTGGGTGCCATATGACCGAATCATTTTTATAAGTGACGGAAGGGCAAAGAACAGGTTATCAGCTTATGTACATTATAGGATCCTAGAAATTGAGCAGTTTGCTAACTTGGAGGAATGGAGAGAGGGAACCTTAGTAGAAGAGGTTAGTGAACAAGTCAATATGGAAAAAGCTATAAAATAACATGAGAAAACTCTTGACTTGGATTCTTTTGGGCAGGTACCATTCGAATTATTAACAACCAGTGATCCGTTGTTGGAACTTCTCAACAGCCTCCACTAGAAGTCAGCATACCAGCAACAAGAACATCCAAAGGCAAAGAAATAGATACTATAGAGTAGCATACAATGACAGATCAACCAGAAATTTCCAGAGAACAGAGTCAAGCACCAATTCCTCCAACTCAAACCAGTGTGGCAGAAAGTCCAATGTTGCAAACTCCTCTAAATGAGGAAAGAAACAAAAAGAGAGACAGGGAAACCACTAACCCTGCTGAACAGCCTGGGACCAAGAGACAAAGACTGAACCCTATGTCAGAAGAGGAAATGATGTAAGAGACCACAGACAGCCATAAAGAAGAAAGAGCAGTTAGCCAACAAACTCCTCCATTAGGGGAAACATCCACCAGCTCACAAAGGCAAGAGCTGGAAAGGCAACAAAGTTTAGAAGTATCATCACGAAGACCTTTAGGAAAAGAAGCCTCGGATATCAAAAGGACATTTATAGATATAAAGGCCAGAAATGATCTAGTGAGAATTCAAATGTACAATCAGTATTTGAGAATGGCCCCCACAAACCAGTAGAGATTAATGTCAGCTTATGACATTAAAGAGGCAAGATGATAATGAGTTATTTTAAGTCAAAGGTGCAACAACCCCAGTCAGCAGCAGATTACATCAGAACAAATTTGGAGGTTTTAGCCAAGGATGTTCATTCTATGGACCAAATTGAGCTCCACAAGTAGACTGGAGAAATGGTCTATTCTACATTGGCTGACAAAGCAATGATGGCATTGACTTAATAAAAGCAGCACATGGGGAAACTCAAAAGACCAGAGCTTTGTTAGGACAGATGCCTGAACAAGCCAATCGGCTTGTACATTTTCTGAATAACAGAAAAAAGGAACAATTAGAATCTCTTGGCATCCCAGATAGGATAGGTACTATTTTGGAAATAAAGAGAGTGCTAACTAAGAGAACTTTATTGAAGAATTTAGAAAAGAGAGGTCAGGATATGTAGGTAGAAGTCAATTCTTTCATGGAAAAGTTTATAGTTTTGCAGAATAAAGGGCTTCCAAGTCCTGTGGCAAGTCATGAATGGTTAATAAGGCACATTGATTATGTACATAAATTGAATAAGTATGCTGGATATCAAGCTAGTTCATCAACAAGTGCATTAGGGATAAAAGCACCCCCACAGGCCAAGTTCTCTATGACAACTTAGAGAATTTATTCTATGTTGAGCATGAAATAAAACACTTGTTCCAACTCCAACCTAACTTTTTCAGATATACAGAAATTTATGAGACCCTGAGGAAACTTTAGAATCACAAATTGCTAGAGTAGAATTGGTGGGAAGATATATTGCAGATTTTGTAAATTTACTCTTGGTAAAATGTAAATTCTGAACTATTTACTATGGTGAGATGAACAAAGATGAACAGGGGTCAAACAGGTTGAAGTGTGTCAGAACAGGTAAAGAGTATTAGGCAAAACAGGGCATCCAACACATAGTTATGGAGGAGGACAACAACAAACCAAACTATAGGGCCTGCGTCCAACACATTCGGCAAAAACAGGACCAACACACCATCAGTTCAGCTTTCTCCTATTTACGAGACTAGCTGACTCTATTTCCTTGTAAATTATTCATAGTCATCCTAGATAATATCTCACTCTGTTATGAGATATTTGTTGTATAATTTTCTACATAAATACCCCCTCAATTGGAGTATTGAGGGTGGATTCTTGTACATTGCTGTAACATTGACTATTTTGGAATAAAGTGCTGATTGGACCAACTTCGTATGGTTTGCTGGAAGAAGAATTGAAGTAAAGGACTTTTCACAAATTTCTTGAATCAAACACCAGATCAATAAGTCTTTTATACCTTATGTTAGAAAGTCTTGTTAGTTTATTATATCATCTGTGTTTCACATCTGAATGATAAAGAAAAGGATTAATTCAGAATATGCTTGATTGCATTGTATTTTCAATCATTATTGTTCTTTATGTTTTCTTCTGAATTAGGATAAGCAGTGAAATCTTAATTTCTCCTGTTTACTAGTTCAATCACTTTGATTATTTGTTAAAGGATACTTAACTGCTCTTTATCAGTAATCATCTAAGTTCCCTATTGAAAAAGGTTGAAGGATTCTTAATTTCCCTTCACCCATTTTTGAACCCATTCCATCTATTCCAAGTCTTTATTTGTTCCCTGTTTGACCATCTTACCCTATGAAACCATCCTTTGTTAAGAAACCTAATCCAATTAAGCCATCTTCTTTGACTCCATTAGCCCAATGGCCTAAACTAGTTAGTCCTACCCCTTTGCTATTGAATCTCACCACCCAAACTCAAACAAAACTCCTAAACTTCATAACTAGCCTAATATATTTCAAAACAAAGATAAATCATAAAGAGAGAGCCCTCTCTGGATACAGATTGGCTAGATTTTGTATCTAAAAGATTAGTTTGTGGTTACCTCAGACCCCTTTCCCCTTCTTATAACTTCTGGGAAAATCTGAGTGATAATATATTGGCGACTCTACTGGGGAACTGAATACTTTGTTTGTTACTATTGTTTACTTTATAAGCTACAAATGGGGCCTGAAGTTAGCCAGGTAGCCTTTGAAATTCTTTTGCTTTGCAATTGCAGAAGTAAATGAATCCTGCTTCAGTCTATCTTCGTTCTAGTTTATAGATTGGACATCTAGTTCCAAATACCTGATCAATCCCTTTTATTAGATAAGTCTTTAAGAAAGTTCAAACCCATATTCAAAGTCTCTTAAAGAAACTGTTAAAGTTGTATTGTCATACCAATTTATACAAAAAATCAAAAATACACCTAGAAACCTGGCTTTAGAGAGGACTCGTTACACTAGAGTGAACCCTGATCCAAATCCTCCACCTGTGTTCGAAAATCCTATTCTGGTACCAAGGATTCTAAGGAGACAAGAAAGCCAAGAAAGTTCTGCTAGTTCTCGGCCCCTGTACAGATCAAGATCTTATCCTGTGAAGTGCATTTACCTTGAAGAAGAACCCTTTGATGAATGGTTTGAAACATATTTATTTGTAACATTTTTTGAGTATGGGTTAGCTCACACAATTCATGACCCATTATTTATCGAAGATTTACAACTTGAGGTTGTCACTTCACATCTTGACAGACATTTGTAGAATTCCATTCAATCTGAACTTACCCCATTAGGAACACCAAACCTTTCTGTAATCACTTTAGCTTCTCCAGGTACATCAACCCCACCTTCGACATCTCAACCTCAAACCACTCCTTCCACCCCTCCATCCACCACTCCAAGATCAATCCCAGTTGTCGTTTCAACCCAATCCACTACAATGGCAAATAGGTATACCTCCCTACAATTACTTGCAAACTTGGGTGCTATGCCCCAAGATTATCAGAGTAAAATCACTCCTTTTGATGATTTTGGTACTTACACTGCACAACAACATACCAAAAAAAGGACAGATTATTTTGAGATATATGAGGTTGAGGTTGATGTTGATGATGTTAGAATGAGAGTATTTGTTCAAAGTTTGAGTGGTGATGTTAGAACTTGGTTTAGAGCCCTCCCTGCAAACATTATGAATGATCTACAAGCCCTTTACTAGACATTCCTGAATAGATGGGAAAAGAAGAAAGACCCTCTCCAGATTTTATCAGAATATGGAAGCCTGAAAAGAGGTATACAAGAAACAGTGCAAGATCACTGTACTAGATTCAATAATGTTTATCAGGCTATTGCTCAAAATCTTAGACCTCCTCTACATTTGGCATTGATCAAATTCCCTGATGGATTTGATTCTGACATGGCATACCAACTTAGGGAAAGAACTCCTCAAACCTTAGAAGAAATGCAAAGTATAGCTGTCAGTGTTGAAGCCAACCTGATATCTAAACGAGCCAGAGCCAGAGCTGAAAGGAGGATACCTTTGAAAGAAGAACCTTCAGCCTTGGAACAAAAATTGGACGCAATCATCAAAGGATTGGATAGGCTAGGAGATAGAGTAGAAATGATTGAGAGGAAATCCCCTTAGGAGGGACAACCAAGCAATACTAGGAGAAATCGAAATTTCAGGAAGAACCAAAATCCAAACACTGGAACGACTGGGCCTGACCAAAATATTAGGCCCCCATTCCAAGAAAATTATGCTGAAGCCTCAACTTCCGATGAACCAACAGAAGACACACAAATCAATTTGATGGGACTCAACAATGAACAACAAGTTTTCTTGACCCAAGACGATCAAGAAGCCCATTTTCTTAATCAATTCCAAACTTAGTCAGGTGAATCATTTGACTTGAGGGAGGGATATGATACAACCATTTATGAAGTCCACAAACAATATAACCAGAGGAGTAGAAGAATAGATGTTCCTGAAACCAATAAACGAAAACCTATCAAGAATCCTAATAAGAGTAAGACCAATTCAATCCCTATACATATTCTTTCCAGAACAAATCCTAATCCAAATAACCCAATTATTGAAGATGTATCCAATAACCCACCAAATAAAAGATAATCTTCCGCCTCTATTCCTCCCCAAGGAATCATCGAAGAACCTCCAGAAATTAATTTGGAAACAACTTCAACCCTTAATCCCACTCCTGAAAAGGAGAGAAACGTAGAAAATACAGAAGAAAAAGAGAATCCAACTGTCCGAAATACAAGAACTCAAACTGAGAAACCTTTTAATCTTGAGACTGAAGTAGGCAAATTAAAAATAGTTGTTCCACTGTCAGAATTAGCTAAACATGATGTCTACAGAAGTCAAATTAGTAAATCACTCAAAATTTTTGTTAATGAAGATTCAGTAAATGTTTTTCATGATCAGCCTGAATTGATATTTGGCCCTGAAATAAATGGAAAGGCTGTAGATGGAGGAATTCCTCCTTTCTATGTAAGTTTGAATATACATGATAAAATACTTCATAATGCTATGTTCGATTCTGGTGCCTCTCATAACTTAATGCCTAGATCAGTAATGGAAAAATTAGACCTAGACATCACTAAGCAATATAAAGACCTTTATTATTTTGATTCAAGTCAGGTAAGATGTTTAGGATTAATCAAAGACTTGTCTGTATCACTAGTTCAGTATCATACAAAAACGATTTTGATGGACATAGTAGTAGCTGATATTCCACCAAAGTACGACATGATATTATCGAGGCCTTGGGGTGCCAAGCTCCAAGGATCTCTATAGTTGGACATGTCTTATGCTACTATTTCAGTGTTTGGTCAGCCAAAAAAATTATACAGAGAAATCTTAATGAAGTACGTAGTAAGTAGCCAAGAGAAACCTAAAAATTTCCCTATCTACTCAGTTCATTCAGATATGGATTCTTTCATCCTTTACAATGCTGAAATTGATCCCTCAAATGAGTCAGAAGTTATGGCAGAACCAAAAGAAATCACAAATGGAAAGTCTAGTGTTCGAATACAAGAAATTTCTGAAAATAATGAAACATTAGATACTCAAGAAAAAACAAAAAACCATTTCTCCCTATTAAACAGATTCCTGAGACTCCTGACACTAATTATGAACATGAGATTCTTTGGTACTTAGAATTTGATGCTTCAGTTAACAAATTAGGAGCAGGAGCAGGGATTTGGGTGCACAATCTTGAAAATGATCATGCTGAAGGCCATGCCTACATATTAGACTTTAAATGCACCAATAATACGTCAGAGTATGAAGCTCTATTGCTAGGTCTTAAATTGGTAAAAAAATTAGGAGAAATTAGAGTTTCTATCTTAGGAGATTATGATTTAATCATTCAACAGATCAAAGGAAACTTCTTAACAAATAATACCAGATTGAGGTATTACAAAGGAAAAATGATAGAGATTCTTAATACATTTTTAGAAACTCAGCTTAGTAAAATTCCAAGAAAGCATAACTTGCATGCTCATAGCCTAGCAATCTTTGCCAGCACATGTAAATTGCCATTTGAACCAAATCATCAATTCACAGCTGAGATTAAACATAGACCAGCCATACCTGACAACGTAAAGAACTGGCAAGTGTTTGATAGTGATATACAGATTAACAATTTCTTAACTTTAGAAGAAGAATTTTCTAGCACTAACATAGATGTAGATACAGTTAGTGAATTTGATCAAACAAATAAAATTGAAATAGAAATTTCAGCAGAAAGTGCAACTCAAATGCTTCACCCAACAATATTTACCAACAAAGAAATACAGGATCTTAAATAAATGGATATTGATGAGATTATTGAAGGAGAATCTGAAGTCATCAATTTAAAAGATAATCATTTGCCTAAAGGATTAACTCCTTTGGAAGATCTCTTTGATTCAAATGATGTTCCAAAGAAACCCAAAATGGAACCCTTAAAAGCAGATCTTGAAGATCACAATTTGGGAACTGAAGAAAAACCGAAAATGGTCAAATTATCAAAATCCTTTCCCCCTGATCAAAAACTCAAATACATTGAGTTAATGAAGGAATTCCAAGACGTTTTTGAATGGATTTATGAAGACTTGAAATCATATGATACCTACATAATTCAACATACCATACCCCTTAAAGGAGATCAAAAACCATTTAAACAAAAACTTAGAAGAATCAATCCTATACTGCTTCCCTTAATCGAGAAAGAAATTAAAAGAATGCATGAAGTAGGGACAATTGCTCCTATAAGGTTTTCAAAGTGGGTTTCTAATTTAGTACCTACTAGGAAGAAAACCGAAGAAATTAGATTGTGTGCTGAATTAAGGAATGTAAATAAGGTTTCTGTAAAAGACAATTACCCTTTACCTAAAATGGATCATATATTACAAAGGGTAGTTGGTGCTTCTAGGATTTCACTTATAGATGGATTCTCAGGCTATAACCAGATTCTGGTTCCTCCTAATGACCAGAAAAAGACTGCATTTACAACACCATGGGGTACATTCAAATATGTTAAAATGCCATTTGGGCTTAAGAATGCAGGGGAAACCTTCGAAAGAGCAATGGATATCACTTTTGCAAAAGAAATTCATGACTTCTTGGTGATATATCTAGATGACTTGACTGTGTTTTCTAAATCAGATTAGCAACATTTGGATCATTTGAGACAAGTGTTCTTAAAATATAGAAAATATGGAATTTCTTTAAATCCTAAGAAGTCTTTGTTTGGTCTAGAGAAAGGCAAACTATTAGGCCATATCATCTCCAAAGATGGCATCAAAATTGATCCTGCTAGAATTGAAGCCATTCTGCAAATACCCCACCCCAGAAATGTCAAAGAACTTCAAGCTTTCCTAGGAAAGATTAACTTTTTAAGAAGATTCATATTTAATTTGGTTGAATTAATTAGATTACTGAATAATATGTTAAAGAAGGATGCAAGTATAAAATGGACAGTTGAAGCCAAACAACCCTTTGAAGAAATTAAAATGGCTTTGACTAGAACACTGGTCCTTACCAGTCCAAAGTTCGATAGGGACGTCATAATATTTTCATTTGCTTCAAAACATACTATAGCAGCTATTTTACTGCAAAAAGATGATCAAGGATGTGAGAAACCCATAGCCTTTTTCAGTAAAGCACTTAGGGATGCACCACTAAACTACAAAATCATGGAAAAACAAGATTTTGCACTGGTGAAAGGTATTAAAGACTTTAGAGTCTATATATTGTACTCCCATGTAATAGCCTATGTACCAAATACTGTTGCGAAAGACATCTTGACCCAAGATGGAATTGAGGGCAAACGAGGTAAATAGATAGCTACTATATTAGAGTATGATATTGAAATAAAACCTACTAAGCTTCTCAAAGGACGGGGTTTAGCCAAACTCATGACTACAACAAATTGTCAAACCTTGGATATTAATGAACTGGATAATGAATAGGAGATGGCAAGTCCACAAATCAGCCAGGCCTTCTTAGATTCACCTTGGTATGCTGATATAACTTATGTATTATTAAACTTGTAGGCTCCTCCAGGATTATCCAGAACAAAGAAAAGGTTTTTAAAGATGAAAGCATCAAAATTTTGTATTTTAGATAATGCTCTCTTTTGGAAAAATCATGAAGGTATTCTATTGAATTGTTTGATAAAAGAAGAAGCTGACAAGGTTCTCAAAGAATTTCATCCAGGGGACTGTGGTATACACATTTACTGGAAATCAACTGCAGACAAAATCCTGAGGGTTGTATTTTATTGGCGAACCTTGTTTGTTGATGTAGAGAAATTTGTTACTGCTTGCCATAGATGTTAAATTTTTGAGGGCAAGAGGAAACTATTACCTTTACCCCTAAGACCAATTTCCACTGAAAACCCTTCCAACAATGGGGCCTAGATTTCATTGGAGAAATCCATCCTCTATCTTCTGGCCAACATAAATGGATTCTCACTGCTACAGACTATTTCACCAAATGGATAGAAGCTATTCCTTCCAGACAATCCAATGACACAGTGATTATAGGATTCCTTGAAACCAACATATTATCTAGATTTGGATGTCTTGAAAAGATTATAACTGACAATGCTACTACCTTCAAATCCAAGAAAAGGATAGATTTCTACCATAAATACCATATCACTTTAGGCCATTCCATAGCCTATTACCCTCAAGGTAATGGTCTGGCTGAGTCCTCCAATAAGAGCCTAATTAATATTACTAAAAAAATATTGGAAGAGAACAAGAAATATTGGCACAAGAAACTTATAAATGCACTCTGGGCAGACACACTCACTATAAAGAAATCCATTGGAACTAGCCCTTATGAGTTAGTTTATGGCATGGAGGCTATATTTCCTTCATCTTTAGGTGTTCCTGTAATGAAATTGCTTCAAGAAACTCAGGTGGAGCCCAATGATATTCATAGGAGGATTAATCAGACTATCCATTTGCAGCAGATCAGAGAGGAAGTATATCAAAGATCCCAAGTAGTATAGGAGAAACTCAAGAAAATATTTTATAGAAGAACCAAGGCAGAAGATTTCTACCTTGGAGACAAAGTTTTAAAATGGGATTCCATAAGAGAGGATAAGGGAAAACATGGGAAGTTTGACTTCCTATGGAAAGGACCTTTTATTATCCAAGCATTGTAAGGGAACAATACTTAATTTCTGAAGAGCTTGGATGGCACAGAAATAGAAGAAGGGCCAGTGAATGGTCGAATGCTGAAACATTACTCTGATCCAACTTTTTAATGTATTATAACTTTAATATCTACATACTATATCCTTGGTAATGTCACAGTTTGGATTGGATAGTAACTTGTTGGGGTTGAAGCCCGAAGAGAAGGCCCTAAGCTTCACAAGTGTCACTGTCATACATACAATAAAGCAACAAGCAGAAGGAGAATTCAGAGCACAATCAAACTCATTAAAAAGGCCATCTGACCTGCTGTTCTTGACTGTCCACCAGGGAAAGCCATCCCCAAGTGGAGCCAGTGTTATGATCCTATACCAATAGGTGTCATATTTCATGATTGACTTAATGAGTTTTGTAATATGTTCATACCTTTTCTTGTTGCAAAGGTTTTCCATATTTTCAAAAAATCAAAAAATTTAAAAAATGTAAAGAGGGTATATCCTAAAAGAAAAATCAAAGGGTAAAAAGAATAAAATGGTCAAAAAAGTGAAAGAAATGAACCCCAAACAAAAATAGACCAAGAAAGTGCATAAGTCTAAATTCAACTACTATTTCATTTTCTGTAATAAGAAATTGTGTGCAGCTTGTTAATTCATGCCACAATTGATGAAGAGTCAAACTATTTAAACTCGGCTCATTCATTTTCCAATTTCATGTTTTAGAGATAGAGAATAAAATATCTAGGCAAACAGTGTAATCTTGGTGGAAAAGTAGATAGGTAGAGTAAATAAAAAGGGGCTCAACAGTTTAATCTAAGTCATTGGATGTAATAAGTGCAGACTTAGGTAGGCTTGCTATGTTAAAAAGAAGAAGATTGATAAGGGTTTTCCAGTCTAAGTGCACTCAAATAAAGAAGAAAAATGCTAGGTTAAAGTAGGTATGGTAGGTAAATGGTGTTGCAGAATGATACTTGTGATGAATTTTGTCTGTAAATGTGTATATTTTCCTTTTTATCACAAGTACAAGGCATGCATTTCACTGAATGTAGTTCAAGTAAGACAAGGTTAAATAACTAAATTCCATTCACATTTTCCCTAAATAATTCACTAATTCCCCCTGAAGTATTAAGGTCTTTCAAAAATCAAAGGGGCTCAGAGCATTTCTCTGACTTCTGGAGGGACCGGACCCTCGGCCCAATGATCTAGAAACCTGAGTACTTAGAATCATCCCTAAATCATCCATTTCATTTCATAAAGTTTACCAAAGTGCAAATCCTATTTTACTTAAGAAATACATAATGTCACTTGAAAACCCCTTTTTCCGCTTTAGCCTAAGTTTTAATGTGAATTTTAACGTTTGCTTAGCGCTTATTTTCATTTTATTTCATATTAACTTCTAACTATTCTTATTTAAATCCCAAAAATTCAACCCATTCCCCATATTATTTAACTAAATAAAAATCCCCACATTACTATATACCCCGCCCCGGTTAATTATAACCATAGTCATCTTTTGAAACAAGGATTAATAAATTCATTCAGAGTTTATTAATAACCTTCCCCGCTTCACCAAAATACAGGATTAATTAACCATTTGGGTTAATTAATAACCAACCCCCTGACCAATCGAAATAGCCCTGAAACGATTAAAACACAGTTTATCGTACAGGGCTCACCGCAGTTAACAACCCACCATATCCCCTGTTCGTCCGCTGTCCGATCTCTGTATTCCCATCAGACGGTCAACGGTGATATCGCAACCACCCTTCTCACCTCACTTTAACTTGTGATCACCCGGCGGTTTCCCCCCGTACCAAAGCCACACATCGCACAGTCTGTATGCTTGCTCGCTCCCAGCACAAAACCTCCCCGCTCCAAAAGCGGTGCGATGCAAACCTCTTACCGCTTTCTGCATAATGACAAAATGTCATGTATCACTGACGTCATTCACCCAATAAATGCCAAAAAGTTCCGCCAACCTGAATTTCATTAAATAAAACGATAAAAATGTCATTTTCAGTGTAAACTTCTGCGTCCCGAGCTCCCATGCAAAGAACGTCCGAGTCCAGTGTTCCAGTTTCTCAACCGCCACCTGAGTAGAAAGACTTCAACACGAGCTCCGCAGCCTGTCAACCAACCTGCCATTGTACGATCTTCATATTTAATACAGGTATTTACCCAGTTTGCCCTGCAACCATGTAATTGTGGTTTTTTACTGGAAATTCTATCCGAGAAGGCCGCAATTCAAGTTTCAGTCCAGTCTGTGTTGCCATAAAGGATTCTCCAAACTTGCTGTTTGGGATTTTTCCCACAGAATTTCCTAAATTCCATTTTGAATCCACAAGAACCAAAGGTGGAAACCCCCGTAGTCATGAATCTTGTGCCCCTCAATGCTCCTCATAAAAACATAGATCATCTACCTCTGGCCGACAAAGATTTCCAAATTAAAGACTTAACCAGTGACTGTAATCATCTTCAAGCCTTCTACAGAATCAGAGATAATTATTTGAATAAGTTTGACATCTTTGGACTATGGGAATCTAATCTTCCCATGTATTTCCTCCACTCAGTCCATGTTTTCCTAGAGATAATCCACAATTGATGTGTTAATTATGACCCTATTCATAGAGTTGTTATGTCCCCATCCCAAAATGTCATTTTTCCCATAACTGGTCAATCCATCAATGAAATGTTGCAGTTCCACTCCAGTCAGATCCTCGCTCCTATTTCCATGTGATATTTGATTGAAAAAGGATCTCAGTTGTCCCAGTCAGAAATAAGCCGTATTGCCCAAAGGGCCCACCTCGTTATCTGCAAGTATTCTTCACTGGATCTGGAAGACTTATTATTGATATGATATCCCTGATTATGGGATTTAATACTAGTGAATTTGTTGATGACATTACCCCAGTGTTACTGTCAATCTTTACTCTAGGACAGCCTCCTAGTGTCAGATATGATTATGCCACCTTCATTGCTGAAAAAATCCATGAGCAGTTCATGAATTTGGATAGGGAAGGAGTTTTCAAATACATCTCTTTCATATACCACCTCATGTTGTATTATTAGTCAGACAACTTTCCTTTCATTATTAAAAAACTGGACACCATAGGAAATCCAAGATCAGTCATTTTTTGGAGTTCAGTCTTTCGTGATACCAGTAATTCTCCCTACACTTATAATGAGTTCATTGACTTATTTGTGCATCCAGCAAATGCTCTGTTGATAGGAGTCTCCCCTCCTAGGATTAATGGTGACATGAAGAAAATTCTCCAGCTCTCTAAGCAGTAGAGGATAGGTGACTCATACCTATATAAAGATCATATAGAAATCAGAATGTATGGGTGTGACCTTTGTCCTTTCAAATTACCCAAGTATGTCCCCATGAGATTACTTGCACTAGAATATTACAGACAGATCATAAGTGCAGATTTAAACCACTTTTGTAATAAAAAAAGAAATCTCAGCTAAGGATTAAAAACCAACTAGGCCCTTTTGTCATCAATTCTAGAGATGCATGGCAAGAAGATGAAAGGATCTTAGAAGACCACCTTAAATTAAAGAAGAGTTTCAAGTGGGTACCATATGACCCAATCAGTTTTATATGTGACAGAAGGACAAAGAACAGGTTATCAGCTTATGTACATTATAGGATCCCAGAAATTGAGCAGTTTGCTAACTTGGAGGAATGGAGAGAGGGAACCTTAGTAGAAGAGGTTAGTGAACAAGTCAATATGGAAAAATTTATAAAGAACTTGAGAAAACTCTTGACTTGGATTCTTTTGGGCAGGTACCATTCGAATTATCAACAACCAGTGCATCCATTGCTGGAACTTCTCAACAGCCTCCACCAGAAGTCAGCGTACCAGCAACAAGAACATCCAAAAGCAACGAAACATATACTATAGAGCAACCTACAATGACAAATCAGCCAGAAATTTCTAGAGAACAGAGTCAAGCAACAATCCCTCCAACTCAAACCAGTGTGGCAGAAAGTCCAAGGTTGCAAACTCCTCTAAATGAGGAAAGAAACAAAAAGAGAGACAGGGAAACCACTACCCCTGCTGAATAGCCTGGGACCAAGAGACAAAGACTCAACCCTCTATCAGAAGAGGAAATGATGGAAGAGACCACAGACAACCATAGAGAAGAAAGAGTAGTTAGCCAGCAAACTCCTCCATTAGGGGAAATATCCATCAGCTCACAAAGGCAAGAGCTGGAAAGGAAAAAAAGTTCAAAAGTATCATCACGAAGACCTTTAGGAAAAGAAGCCTCAGATATCAAAAGGACATTTACAAATATAAAGGCCAAAAATGATCCAGTGAGAATTCAAATTTACAATCAGTATTTGAGAATGGCCCCCACAAACCAGCAGAGATTAATGCCAGATTATGACATTAAAGAGGGCAAGATGATAATGAGTTATTTTAAGCCAAAGGTGCAACAACCCCAGTCAACAACAGATTACATCAGAACAAATTTGGAGGTTTTAGCCAAGGATATTCATCCTATGGACCAAATTGAACTCCACAAGAAGACTTGAGAAATGGTCTATTCTACACTGGATGACAAAGCAATGATGGCATTGACTTAGTAAAAGCAGCACATGGGGAAATTCAAAAGACCAGAGCTTTGGTAGGATAGATGCCTGAACAAGCCAACTGGCTTATACATTTTCTGAATAACATAAATATGGAAAAATTGGAAGTTCTTGGCATCCTAGACAGGACAACTACTATTTTGGAAATCAAGAGAGTGCTAACTAAGAGAACTGTAATGTAGAATTTAGAAAAGAGATGTCAGGATATGTAGGTAGAAGTCAATTCTTTCATGGAAAAGTTTATAGTTTTGTAGAATAAAGGGCTTCCAAGTCCCGTGGAAATTCATGACCGGTTAATAAGACACATTGATTATGTACATAAATTGAATAAGTATGCTGGAGATCAAGCTAGTTCATCAACAAGTGTATTAGGAATAAAATCACTCCCCATAGGCCAAGTTCTCTATGACAACTTAGAGAATTTATTCTATGTTGAGCATGAAATAAAACAGGTGTTCCAACTCCAGCCTAACTTTTTCAGATATACAGAAACCGATGAGACCCTGAGGAAACTTCAGAATCATAGATTGCCAAAGCAGAATTGGTGGGAAGATATATTGGAGATTTTGTAAATTTACTCTTGGTAAAATGTAAATTCTGAACTATTTACTATGGTGAGATGAACAAAGATGAACAGGGGTCAAACAGGTTGAAGTGTGTTAGAACAGGTAAAGAGTATTAGTCAAAATAGGGCATCCATCACATAGTTATGGAGGAGAACAACAGCAAACCAAATTATAGGGCCTGCCTCCAGCACATTGAGCAAAAACAGGACCAGCACACCATTAGTTCAACTTTCTCCTATTTACGAGACTAGCTGACTCTGTTTTCTGGTAAATTATTCTTAGTCATCCTAGATAATATCTCACTCTGTTATGAGATATTTGTTGTATATTTTTCTGCATAAGTACCCCCTCAATTGGAGTATTGAGGGTGGATTCTTGTACATTGCTGTAACATTGACTATTTTGGAATAAAGTGCTGACTGGACCAACTTCGTACGGCTTGCTGGAAGAAGAATTGAAGCAAAGGACTTTTCATAGATTTCTTGAATCAAACACCGGATCAATAAGTCTTCTATACCTTATGTTTTAAAGTTCTGTTAGTTTATTACATCATCTGTGTTTCACATCTGAATGATAAAGAAAAGGATTAATTTAGAATATGCTTGATTGCACTCTGTTTTCAATCATTATTGTTCTTTATGTTTTCTTGTGAATTAGGATAAGTAGTGAAATCTTAATTGCTCTTGTTTACTAGTTCAATCACTTTGATTATTTGTTAAAGAATACTTAACTACTCTTTATCAGTAATCATCCAAGTTCCCACTTGAAAAAGGTTGAAGGATTCTCAATTTCCCTTCACCAATTTTTGAACCCATTCCATCTATTCCAAGTCTTTATTTGTTCCCTATTTGACCATCTTGCCCTGTGAAACCATCCTTTGTTAAGAAACCTAATCCAGTTCATCCATCTTCTTTGACTCCATTAGCCCAATGGCCTAAACTATTCAGTCCTACCCCTCTGCTATTGAATCTCACCACCCAAACTCAAACAAAACTCCTAAACTTCATAACTAGCCTAATATCTTTTAAAACAATGCTAAATCATAAAGAGAGAGCCCTCTCTAGATATAGACTGGCTAGATTCTGTATCTAAAAGATTGGTTTGTGGTTACTTCGGACCCCTTTCCCCTTCTTACAACTTTTGGGAAAATCTGAGTGATAGCACATGCTATATTTCCTTCTAACACAAACAAAAGCACATTACTAAGGTGAAGGAGATCTAACACGTGTTTGATTTTGTTCTATAATAAACAACCAAATTGAAAACAACAATGTTGCATAGCAAAATAAATCTAGCACAACTTCTAGTCCAAACATAAGCACAACATTTCCAATAACATAGCCAAGGTGATGGAAATCTAACACTTGCTAGATTTCCTTTTATCATAAACAACCAAATTGACAACAACAATATTGCAAAGAAAAATAAATCTAGCATAGTTTCTAGCCCAAACACAGGCACATTTCCAATAAAAATATTGCAAGGTGAAAGAAATTTAATGCATGTTAGCTTTACACGTGGCACAAATACAATCATACTACCAACAACAACATTGCATGACAAAAGAAATCTATTGTGTGTTATGTTTATTTTTAAGACAAATCAACAAAGTGTAATGGCGATTCTTTGTTGTGAAGACCCATATGAAAAGTGGCGTAATGCTAATAAAACCAATGCAACTACTGCCAGGATACCCACTCACCTTTCCCTTTGTCCTACAAAAAACTCCCAGGTGTGAAATCCTTTTTTTGCCAAGTGTTTGCTTGTAAAAGGGGAAAGTAATGAATAATTTTTCCTGCTAGAATAAATTTCTTTGGGGAAAACCAGGTGGAAAACTTGAAGCCTCATCTCCTTACCAAGAAATTAAGGCTAAATAGGCCTGATTGATATCCATGCCCGATGAACTATATTAGTGGTAAAATTTGTTGTTTTCACTATGAATGGTAATGTATCTTGAAAGGCACGCGTGATATCATCTTCATAATGTTTACAATTACACATCCATGACATCTCTGGTTCTTCCAACTTCTATGACATAATCAATGTAGTTGAAGCCTTTAAGATTTCTGGATCCAATGTTCTTAGAAGAATGTGGCAGGCTTAAAAGTTAGTGTCCAAGCAGTTACTCGCCTTTATCACAAGCTGAGCAACTAGTTTTCCTATTGTAGATTACTCTCAAGATCTCCTTACATGCCACAAACAAAAGAAGGTATTGTAAGGTCAATCTCTCTCTATTTCTAAAGGAAAATAATCTTTGTTTAATGAAAAAGATATTTTTTTTGTTATTTTTGGAACAGTTTCCTTAAGAACATTGCCAGAGAAATCATAATACATGAAGATTTTATATACTCTCAAAATCTTCGAAGATCACGTAATCACAATTGAGCCTCAGTAGCTATACAGTTATGAGGCAGCCTAACCCATATTCATGTAATCAGTTTTCCTTTAGATGATTACATAATAAACAACTATACAGACAAATATGCATTCGACAAGAATATATATACCCCTATAAAGGTCTTACAAGGAAAGGAACATTTGTACTATGAAGATCCACCTGAAGAAATCAATTCCTACTACCTCAACCAATAGCGGTTGTTGTACAATCTGCAGGTACCAAGCAATAATCCCACACAACAGTGTCCAGGTTTTGTTAGCACCTTATTAAAAAAAGTTTCATTTCTCCCCATGTAGGTTGACCATACTAATGTAAAGTTTCACTGTTCAAAAGTTTAGGGCCTCCTTGGTAAAACCATGCATGTCATATTCAGTGACTATGGCATACTTTGAGGTAGAATTAGTAATAAATTTTGTGCATCAATAAATTTTTGGCATTTTCTGGCTAAGTTAAGGCACCAACACCACAACTGTTATGAATGACCTAGTCAAGTCTCAAGAGAGAGCCTCTTTTATCTCATCTCTATATCAATCCATGAAATGGTGGAGAGCCTAACAACCTTCTCTTTTAATCACTCAAGCTAGACCAAATTTACAAGCTATATTCTTACCTAACCAAACATTTTCCATGTTTTTGGTTCCTCATACAAAGATATCAGTCTAGGGGATATCCTGATGCAAAATGTACCTCTTGGCAGACTATGTTAACACCTTGTTTTAGGAGATTAACTCACTAACCTTTGTTCTATGGTGACTTTCCAAACCCAATAGCTCCTCCATAAGATTACTCTCGTATTGAATCTAAAACCATTTAACTATGATTAATTGGTAGCACATGCAATTTGCAAGGAAGGGTCACAGTTTTAGGTTTGAACCATTTAGTTAGGTTTATAGCTGAAATGGCAGTTTCATTGTTTGAGTTAAACTATCTTTGACATATATTATATAACTAGCCTAGTCCATTTTTATGTCACTACAATAACAATCCATGAAATGTGCATGCAAGGTCTAAAATCAATGCTTAACTTGGCTTCCATAGTAATGTTCCACATTTTAATGGACTTCCCAAAAGATTGCATTGTGTTTATATAATGCTTCATGCATCTCTAGTAAAAACTAAAGGCTAGATGCCAAATGTGTTTGTCAAATGTTGCTTATGAATGCATAGATAAGATTGGTGTATTTCATATATTCTCATGCATCTCTAGTAAAAACTAAAGGTTAGTTTCCAAATGTGTTTGTCAGATGTTGCTTATGAATGCATAGATAAGATTAGTGTATTTCATATATTCTCATTACAATACCGAATGCTGGATCTAACTCTTCAATGGTCTATGGATTGATTTTTAACTCGTTGAGGTATCTCTTACAATGGGCCAGTATCTTGAGCACTGAGGAATTAGATGAACTTGCAGCTGATGTTATCTCTCTAAAGGTAGCCCTGGTGTATTCTAGCTATGTAAGTGTCATT
Organism: Pinus taeda; assembly: GCA_000404065.3. Taxonomy (NCBI): domain Eukaryota; kingdom Viridiplantae; phylum Streptophyta; class Pinopsida; order Pinales; family Pinaceae; genus Pinus; species Pinus taeda. The sequence continues at coordinate 148,012 of APFE030891805.1, forward strand.
TAATGAGGTTGCAACTTTTCACATATTAAAAAAATATGTCAATATATGGCAAGATCTTCCATGTGCCAGGTGGTAGAGGGAGTAAAAATCCATTAGCATTAGAAGACACAAGGTATAGTAGACAATGAAGATGACCAATTTTTCTATCTTACTGATGCAGTGACCCAATTGTTGCCATAGAAGTTCAACAACTAAATTTAGACTCGTGATTATAATAATACTTTCATCATGATATCTATAAGTTGGTACCTAATCATCCTTTCCCTCATTAAGTGAGGAAGAAAGAGAGCACAAATCTTGAAGTACCGTGAGAAATGTAGCACTAGAAATTTGACTTGAAAGAAGCATGGCTTCTGCCTCATCAAAAACACTGGAGTTCATTCACTGCAACCTTGCTCAACCTTTTTTTATAGCATTTGGCATTTTGGTTATGAAAATATGTCAACAGGGAGGTGCCAGTTTCACTAACTTAATTAATACATCTACATCATGAGAATATACAAGGTTTGACAACCCTTCACATGCCAACAAGGATTATAACAATATAAACTCTATTCAAGGAACACTGAGAAACATTGTTCATAAAATGGCATTTCTCACCTCAACACAAGCACAAAACTGAATCATCTCTGTTATGTACACTTGTGCTAAATAATCTACAAATTCACATAAAGATGCACCCTAAATAGATGTGCTAATACCTTCCGTTCATCCGATGAAGGTGGGTTGGCCCTCAGAGTTGTTTTGAGATTGCATGAAGAGAAGGCTGGTACTTTGCCTCTAAATTTTGGATCAGTCAACCTATTTGGAAAGGAGAAAAATTAAAGAGGTATAGGAATGAGTTTGGCTATTGGGTTTTGTTGTTTAGAATGATTAGGTGATATGTGTTTTCCAAAACATAAGTAGAAGAAGGCCTGTCCAGGACACCAATTTTAATAAATTCACAAGGTATTATTTCTATCTATTAGGAATCACATCCTCAGGTGCTTGAGAATAAATAATAGGACAGTTAGATGGATAAGCAGGTCTAATTTATAGAACCTCACCCAGAATCTGACTCAAATCTCACACAAGGTACAGTAGACAATGAAGATGACCAATTTTTCTATCTTATTGATGCAGAGACCCAGTTGTCGCCATAGAAGTTAAACAAATAAATTTAGACTCGTGATTATAATAACACTTTCATCATGATATATATAAGTTGGTACCTAATCATCCTTTCCCTTGTTAAGTGAGGAAGAAAGAGAGCACAAGTCCTGAAATACCCCGAGAAATGTAGCACTAGAAATTTGGATTGAAAGAAGCATGGCTTTTGCCTCAGAAAAAACACTGGAGTTCACTGACTGAAACCTTGCTCAACCTTTTTTTTATAGTATTTGCAAATTTGGTAATGAAAATATGTCAACAGGGAGGTGCCAGTTTCACTATAATCAATACATCTACATCATGAGAATATACAAGGTCTGACAAACCTTCACATGCCAACAAGGATTATAACAATCTAAACTCTATTTAAGGAACATTGAGCAACATTGTTCATAAAATGCCATTTCTCGCCTCAGCACAAGCACAAAACTAAATCATCACTGTGGTGTACACTTGTGCTAAAGAAGCCACAAATGCACATAAAGATGCACCCTAAATAGATGTGCTAATACCTTCCATTCATCCAATGAAGGTGGGTTGGCCCTCAGAGTTGTTTTGAGATTGCATGAAGAGAAGGTTGGTACTTTTCCTTTGAATTTAGGATCATTTAGCCTATTTGGAAAGGAGAAATATTAAATAGGTATAGGAATGAGTTTGGCTATTGGGTTTTGATGTTTAGAATGATCAGGTGATATGTGTTCCTCAAAACATAAGTAGAAGAAGGCTTGTCTGGGAGACTGATTTTAATAAATTCACAAGGTATTATGTCCATCCATTAGGAATCACATCCTCAGGTACTTGAGAATAAATAATAGCACAGTCAGCTAGATAAGAAGGTCTAATTTACAGAACCTCACCCATAATCTCACTCAAATCTACTAGTATCATTTCATGATTTAAATAATGAATTGAGGAGTCTTAATACTCCCATTCACTTAACATAAAAGCGACTAAGATGGCCAGGCGATAATACCACATGGCTCTCAAGCCATATGTGTCCTATTGATAAAATTTGTATACCCCTATCAAGGTCTTACAATGAAAGGGCATCGATTGAGAAGAGTCTATATACTTCATAGAAAATATTCCATTTCTCAGAGTTGCAGCTGAGCCTCAACAACTATACATTTGTGAGGAATTTAAAATTGTATTCTTGTAACTCTATTTTTTCTTCATATGATTAGATAATAAGCATCTGTACAAAGTCAAACAACTTCTACATTCTAATAAGAACACTCTATATCCCCCTCTCCAAGTCTTGCAAGGAAAGGACATACATTGAGAAGAGTTTATATACTCTCAAAACCTTCCAAGATCACATAATCACAATTGAGACTCAGCAACTATACAGTTACAAGGCAGACTAAACCATATTCCTGTACTTTGTTTTCTTACATGAAAAAGTGATAAACAGAGGAAATGAATATTTTTTGAATATTTTTACCATTGATACAACCCATATGCAGTTCTAGACAGGTAGGAACCATGTTTCTACCCCAAAATATCAACTATATGAAAATTATGATGAAGATCATGCTTTCCTTGCTAATAATTTAAATCCTGAATGCACTTCTGGGGTCATAGAAATACAGTTCAATAAACTAATCCTATTTTCACAGACACTAAAAGTAAGGGAGTTGTAGACTTTCATGGGAATACACTTGGCACCTCAACATTTCATTTTGAGTTTGAGTAGGAGTAATGTAACCCCCATGTTGCACTTTGATGTTGATCATGATCATATAAGAAATAAATGGAAGTAATCATGGTTTCCTAGAGTTTGAGGTCAATAATTTTTTTCAAAGCTAGAAAAGAAATATTGTGACCATTATGATTATATGAGTGAAGAAACAATTTATTTTATAGTTCAATCCTAAAAGATCCTATATCATGGAATCCGACAATCCTGCCAATTTTTATGCCTATGATCTAAATTTATTCTTCAAGCCAGATGGGATAGGGAAGTCTCTTCCTTTTACTATCAAAACTCATCTAGAAGACAAAGTTATTGAAATATGTGATGGATATTCCTTGGTAGACAAGCGAAGGGTATGTTATAAACACACAATTATTGAAGCTTTCAGTCACACAAATCCATTTCCACCTATAGATAGCTCTATTGTTGACAATAACAAAGTTGGACAACCACAGAAGATTGATTAAACATGTAATGAAACCCTCGATGACATATACGACAGTGTTGAGAATGAAAAAGATGTCAAGAAACTCATTGATGAAGAATACAGGCTTGACCAAATAAAAAATTTCTCTCTCGACCACATCAAATGTAAATATGTTCTCTTCTCCATGAACATGTGGACAATCATTCATGCACTAGATATTTAAAAGGAAATTTAGACAACAAACCTCTAACAAATCCACATGAAGTCAATGCTGAGGGACAATTTTGGGGCCTGGAAAGGTGAACTCTGGTATGATCGATGATATAGGTCAAAATGATCTTGAAACCAGTAAGAGGACATTTTCTCAACGTAGTCATAAACAAGATCCGGCTGCTCCGACCACTCAGCTTATGGGGTTTAGGGTTTGATGGTGATAGAAAAATTGTTATCAAGTGTTGTGCTGTGTCTGTGTATCAATTTCTCGACATTATATTTCATAAACATACTCTAAGATGTTACTTATAGTGGACCACTATAAAACAATTAGGTTCCATCTTTCTAATTCCCTTCACTGTGTGTTCAATTTTTGAATGAGAAATGACTTTTTGTGGGCATTATTGGTCTTCTGGATCTACAGAAATCACGTTGGATATTCTGTTGAGTTTGAAGAGATTCGTTGGAATCATTCTCATTGCAGATGATAGACTAAAGCTCTATGGACTAGACTGCCATCTACTACTTATTTTGCTTACCCCTAGGATCTATAATTGCAATGTATATCTACCATGCATTTTGGGTATTCTCTACTTTACAATAGTGATTTCGATACTATGATTTGTCATCCCTGCATGTGACATTATTTGATGTATGGATTCTCCATATCCACTGTCTCGTTTCTTCTGAATATTTTTGTCACTGTATATGTTGGTCTAGCTTTCTATTCACGACAGTGGCATCATTGTAATCCCAAACTAAAGTATTGATATCCATACTTTAGCACATTGGCATCTCAGTGAATCAGTTATCACAATGGTATTGAAACTTAGAGACCTTGTTGAAGGTGTCATCATTGTTAAGTTTAGTCTCTGATCAGTTTGCATTGCATATAGTCTCACCGCACTTGTAATTATGTATATATAAGTTTGGATACTTGTCAAATATATATATAGTTAAAATCCTGAACTAGTGATGATAGCTATGTTACAACTCGTTTGACCGAGATCGTGTAATGCAGTAGTCTTGTTCATAAATGACATTGTGAACAAGCCTGTTTCACATCTAGGAAGCTTGATTCATGAGATTTTTTACTTTGTATCTTTTTGATGAACTTTTGATGATAACTAATTGAAGAAGAAAAAGGATTAGGTGCAAGAAGGACCATTTGATGCCAATCTCTATGCTTTGTGGATCCTTCTCTCAATACAATTCTGCTTAGCATATATATCTTCAATAGACCGAAAAATATTGGCATTAACAGTCAGCACCAAAAGAATAATTCATTGTTCTCTCTGAAATGAAGTATGGCCTTAAGGAACTTTAAAAGATTTGGCAAGTAGACAAACTTTGGAAGGGCTTGTGAGCTTATAGCTTATTTTATTCTTTTAAAGGTTGAGCTCATTTGCAGGTGGTTATCCATATGTCATAAATTCTGGACTCTGAGGTAGTCAAGGGTTATACTCCATCTGTAACATTTCAACCCTCTAAGACAGTTCACAATTCCTGGTAATGCATCAAGATTAAAAGAGAAGTCCCAACCCTCCACTCACTATGATTTAACTATGTTTTCGACATTACTCACTAATGTGCCACATTGCTCAACCGACTTATATTTAAGGTAGAAGGGAAAATAGATCTATTTTCAACCTCTATTGAAATCCAAGCTCAAAATACAGTGGATTCAACACTTGTTGAATTTGGGGTTTAAAAAGGGAGTCTCCCACTCTGATTGGTGATCACAAACTCAATATTTTGCATTGTTTTAGTTTATGCTCACCCATTCAACATTTGATTCCGATTATGGGTTTGGAGTTTGCAATGGAAGATCCTCAATATAACTAGTGATAGAAGCCAAGCCATGAAATAGCATGTGAAGAAGCCTCTCATCCCCACACTAAGGGATTGTAAAATTATACAATTTTTTCCACCTTACAGTTATTTCAAAATTTTGAAAGACACGTAAAGCCATTGTCTCTTTAGGTGTGATAAAGAGGTGTGTCCTTTCTAATGCCTAAGGTCTATTGTTAGACATACATTATTGGTTCTTTGTCAAAAAAATTGTAAGCCAAGATAAATGGAGAAATCAACAACTTAACTAAAACCTTTAAAGCTGAAAATGAGATGCCATCTTGTTATTGTCTCAATCATGTTGGTATTCAAGACCATAACCTTGATTTTCCCGTGATCCAAATAGGGGCATTCTTAGAGAATGTGCAACCACAACAAGAAATCACAGAGTTTAATTAATTGTGGACACTTGTAATATTATGGCAAGACATATAAGATCAACAAATAAAAAAATCCACACATAATGCAGGTCATCAAGGAAATGGCTGACTCTTCAAAGAAAGCAAGGAACCCCAGGTATGAAGAATCAAATGTTGTGTTTGATAAGATAAAGAAGCATTATCTTGTATTGGCACTCTCCTTCAGATTATTTGGGAATCTATCTTATTGACTGTAGTGCTTCAAGTCACTCCATTGGATAGAAGGGTGCACTCTCTAATTTGGTAGAGATGGAAACAGTCGTGGGATTATAATTAGAGACGATGCCACCTATCCCAGAAAGGGTGTAGGGAATGTTACCCCTCAATTGAATGAGGGTAACTTCATTCATTTACATAATCTCTTTTATGTATCTGATCGCAAGAAGAACATGGTGTCCATTTCGGCAATGGAAGTCATAGGTTACAGGGTGGCACTCATCTATGGAAAGGTGCGTGTTTGAAAATAGAATTTTCAAATATGTTTTTGAGTTCAGGGTTGTATCAAGTTGTAGGAAGTCCACTCGGGACTATTTCCATTAACTGATAACACCGGAGGTCTATGAGCCAGATGGTGAAAGGGATGCCTAAATTCAAAAAGAGCATGAAAGTACATGCCTGAGATGTACCGAAGGAAAATATTACAAGGGGACCATTCCCCTCATGTAGTAGGTCCACAAGTTTGGAACAACCCGAGGGGTTTGAGATTCATGATCAGGAATCTCATGTATGCAGGAAGAAGAAAGCCCTCTATAGCTTGAAGAAAAACTCCTCAGGTGTAGTATGAGAGGATTGATAACTATCAGATGAAGCTGAGATTCACTAAGAGTGAAGCCAATCCAAACCGTTGTTTGAAGGTTGTGGATGATATACCTCTCATACCACCACCTTCGGAGGACAACCTATTTCAAACAGGTGCAGGCCCTCTCACTTGCAGAAGTAAGAGGGGGTTGGATTTTAGATGTGTAATGGTAAACTGCAAGCCCATGACTACCTCAAGGATCTTAACTTTCAAGAGTTATATGGTGATGATGCGATACCAAATTTGGGAAATGCCTCTGAGTTTCATAAACTGATTTGCATTGATGTTCTTGGTGAACTTTTGTTTAGGCATATGTTTTGTAGTTAGCATGGTGAGCTCATATTTGGTTGAGCCTCACTAGTTTGGTGCCAAGAATATTCTGAGATATCTTCAGGACACAATCTGTCATGGATTGAGATACACTTCCGGAAATATGACGCTGCATGATTATTCGAATGCTGACTGGGCAAGCGGTGTGGAGGATCACTATAGCACTTCTCAGCGCTGGTTCTCTTTGGGTTCTGCTTTGATATCATGGATGAGTAGGAAGAAGAAGTCAGTTTCTATAAGCACCACTGAGACCGAATACATAGCTATGAGTATGATCTTGTATGAAGTTGCCTAGTTGTGGAAGCTCTTCATTGAGCCATTTGTACATATGATGAATACCACCGTGATCCTCTATGACAACCAAGGGGGATTCGATTGTTAAGGAATCCCGTATTTGATGATTTCTCTAGTAGATAGACATCAAATACTACCTTATGGTAAGCCGATGAGTGAGGAGGTTCCATCGCATTGAGACTAATGTATAGGTCACAAACATTTTTTCAAAGCCCCGGGGAAATGTCAAATTCTTGACTTTCCAAGAACGAATTGGTGTCGTTCAAAGACCCTCTTATGAGGGTCATGTATGATGCAAACATTGAGCTCTGGGAGCTCAAGGGGGGTGTAGGGTACTTCTTGGAGTGACATATGACCACAAGGCAATTCACCCTCCCCTGGTGGTGTGCTATGTACAGGGTGATAGGTTCAACCTTCCCCTGTGATACCCCATGGCGACTGTGGAATAGGATGATCAGTTCTCCTGTAAGCAGGTATGATTAGGTCTCCCATGGCAACTGTGGAACAGGATGATTAGTTTTCATGTGGGCTGGGATGATTAGTTCTCCCATGACAATTGTGAAGCAGGATGATTAGTTCTCCTGTGGGATGGGATGATTAGTTCTCCCATGGCAATTGTCGGACAGGATGATTCATTCTCCTGTGGACAGGATGATTAGTTCTCTTGTTAAAGCATCCTACCCATGCAGTTCGGGACTCATGGGAAGTGCCTCTCATGTGATCAATGAGAAGGGAAATGGGGTTAGGGACCGTAGTAGTACTATCGATGGATGCTTCATTGTATCTACCATACTCCCTATGCTAGGATGACCTCCATTGATCTGAGATCAATGAAACTGATTTGGGATCAGTATGAGTGGTTTGAGACACTCTCTTGTGATATTGATCTGGGATCAATAAAATTTACTTTAGGTCAGTAAGGGTGATATGACACACTCTCTTCAGATGAAACTGACTTCGGGTTAGTAGAGAATGGTATGAGACATTCTCGATCAATTCTTCTTCTTCATGGTTCAGTAGAGTAGAGAAGAACTTAGCAGAGCATGGTAGAGCAAAGAAAAGCAGAGCTTAGCAGAGCAGAGCAAAGCCAAGTAGAGCAGACTAGAGTAGTACAAGGAACTGATGGTAGAGATAGTATAGTCGGACATATGGATCAGCGGATGGAGTTCTCCCTAGTTGAGAGGGAGTGTTAAAATTGGTAACTAGGGCCAAACTCCATGTGGGTCATCTTATTAGTGGAAGCCGATATTTTTCTTGAATCCCTTTCATCGAGAGGTGTAGGATTAATCTAAAGATCATCCGATTCCGATAATTACTCATGGAGATATGAATTTATTTGTGTTATGGGACAATTTGTCAAGGTCAGCCAGCAACCAATTAAACCCCACTTGTGCTCAATGTTTTAGTATAAATAGAGGTGGCCTTCAGGTCATTTCAACACACTTGGGATATCTTCCTCTCTACTTGTCTTTGTATTTTAGTAGGAGGAGAGATCCTAAGGGGTAATGTTGCCCTAATCAAGAGGGCAGAAGCCAGAACTATCGGGACCTGCCAGAACAGCCAGGAATGCTGGTATAGATGGAAGAAGCTGGAACTGTCGAGAATAACCAAAACTATTGGGAACTTCCAGGAAAGCTGACATAGATGGTAGAAGCTGGAACTTCTTGGAATAGCCGGAACTCCCGGGAACTATCGAAACTGCTAAGAAGGCTGATGCAGAGGGCAGAAACTGGAACTGTCAGGAATAGCTGGAACTACCGAGAAAGCTTATAGAGAGGGAAGAAAAGGCTAACATAGTCCCTAGAGGCTGACGTTGCGGCTTTTTGTGGAGCAGATTGGAGCTGAGGAGCTGTTGGAGTGTTTATCCAGGGTTTCATCCAGAGCATTTGTCTCGAAAGGAGAGCAGAATGCAAGGGACAACTAACTAACATTGGGACAATTGTATGGTACTTAGCAGTAAGTACACCAAGCATGCATGATGTTATCAAAAAATCTGACCCTGATAGGCTTCCAATCAAGTAGACTCTGAGTAACTCTTTCAAACCAATCTTTTGGTTGAGGCTTAGCCTCCTCAACCTAAGAGGGCTCTCTCAATAGCTTTAAGATTTCTAATTAATGATTAGATGGCTAACTCTAAGAACAAAAATGGACAAATGTATAACTGGTTGACTGGTTGAATCAAAGATTAGAAAACATCTATTGGGCTATGGAGTCAAAATAGTCTTCAAAAGAACAACATGATCAGCAAAACATGGAAGTCAAGGCACTTGGAGTCTAGGTTTACAAGTAAAATAGTAACACAATGAATCAACATAGTTTACAAGCATGTGAAGGAAGTTAGAGCATTTTCCAATGAATTCTAAGTATCACAAGCTCATACCACTGCAAATAAGTAATTGAAAAAGGCCATAAGAACATCAAACACATAAACTCCTTGTGAATCTTGAGTAGTCAAATTGATCTCCGTATTATGTTTGAAAAACCACAGTTTCTTACAATAACACAACTTTCTTTTGCTAATTAAATTAAAAACCTAGAGGAATTCGATTTTGAAGCTTTATATAGAGTTTTGCAACCTTGGATACTATGATCCAACTTTAGGGGAATTCGAATTCCTAACTTTGACCCTATCTATTCATAAAACAAACTACTTATTTACAACTTGACAGCTAGTTGTCTTTACTAGTCCTAATACAAATAGGAGTGAAACTCCTAAAAAATGCTTTCAAAAACCTTATCTATGACTTCAATAAATTTTTTAATCATCTAACAACCCATGTCTTCAAGCTTGATGATGTCCACAGTGCTGTTATAAAACCTGATGAGTCATGACCTAACTGTCCTCAAAAATAGGAGACAAAGTTCCTCCATTTAAGGCCCTTAATCCTTTATGCTTATCTTCGAGTAGTTTTGCTAGTGTACATGTGGCATGCATTAATAATCCATTAAATCATCATTTTATACATGTGCAAAAAGGAAACTCGAATATATGGAGGAAAGGACGAAACATGACTGTGCTACGAAAATAGTGTGTTTTTGTAGTGCAATTTTATATCACTGTGAAATACTTCTTTGAACCATTCTTTCTGCATCTTTGCCTTCTGAAATTTTATCTATGACCTTCATGTGTCTACCAGAAGCATGAAAAATTGAAACTTATCAGACCTTACCTTCGAAATGCATCTATAAAGTGCTAAATGGTCACCTTCAGCAGTTTCGTAGCGCACTACAAAACTGCTGTGTATGCTCTTTTTCAACATGGCCTTCAAAAATCTGGAGTTTCGGAATTTTCAAAATTCCATAAAGACTGATATGATGACCAAAAATCAAAACAATTTACCATTATAAGATGTTCTTCTTCACAGTTTGGCCTTCACCTTAATGAAAGACTCACCTATAAATTTATCATTTTCTGCATTGTTTTTATCTGAAAAATAGGTGTTGAGACAGAGCTTATATCTTTTGATCCCTGATATATGTTACAAAAGTGGAAGAGTTTTTGTAGATAAGAATGTTTATAAGAAAAATCTCTCTCAGTTTTTTGAAAACCAGCTTCAGTTGTCCGAAATCGGCATTATAAAATCATGTATAAATCAGGAAAATTCAGAATCCTGCTAATAGGTCTCAAAGGAAACTTTGAATCTCCAAATTGGTACCACCTGGGAGAAATTTGAAAGAGGTTTTTGTTCCTCATTATGTTCCTAGAAAAACCTCCTTCATATTTATGAAACTCATCTTCATTTGCCTGAAAATTCCTTCTGAAACCAGCAGTTCTAAACAGTCCAAGAAACACACAAATCCCCTTGCAGCTCTTGGTAGAAATACATATAACTGCTCTGGATGAAAGCTTGTGTGAATTTGAGGTCATCTGTGATAACCTTATTTTTATCCTTTCATATTCATGGAAATTTCCCTTTATAACCCAAACTACCCTCTTAAAATATGACAGCTATAAAGAACTTTTTGGACAACAAGCTGTTTTTCACAAAGTTAACTTTTCAAAGGTGACAGATGATTGATACATGTAAAGGTTGAAAAGTAAATGATAGAGAGGAGCTTGCGTAACTTGTTTAAGGGCTGATATTCGAATGTGGAGAGAAAGGTGACAAAATGAGGGAGTGGAAAGCAATAACCACTTCATCAACCAATAAAAATAACTTTGTTTTTCCTGAAAATGAAGGATGAACTCCTAAGATCATATCTCTTGATCCTTGATATCTGTTATAGAAATGGAGGAGGTTTTTGTAGATACGAATGTTTATAAGAAAAACTTCTTTTAGTTTTCAAAAATTAGTTTGTAATTGCTGAGGAACCCCCTTGGAAGTTAACTACTAAAAATAGAAAAATGAGGTTTTTACCTCATAGTGCACTACCAAATTAGCTATTTTCGTAGCGCAAATCACCTTTTTTGAACTAGCTGTTCTACGAAATTATGGATTCCTGTGTATGCTCTTTTTTCAACATAGTTTTCAAAATGGTTAAAGATATGAGTTCTAAACAACATGTGAGACTTCTAGGACATGGAATAACGCTGATTTAACTTTATTTGGATATGAAAATGGGACTCTTAACCTATTACCTATCCATTATCAAGACTAAAATGACTTTTAGACCTCCTTGAGATCATGACCAAAAGCAGAGTTGAGACAATGATGTTTTGAGAATTTTTGGGTGATAACAGTGGCTCCACTAGGGATAGTGTGCCCTAGTGGTACATTAAGAACCAGTAGCTCCAGTGCTGCTATCTATCCTTTAGAATACAACTCTGAAATTCTGCCCAATATTCTTCTCAAGTTTTAATGATTTCCGCAAGAAGAACTCAAATTGCACCTACTAAAAAAATTCTCAGTCAACCTACCCTGAGCTTATTTGCACATTCCTACCTACCCTATTAGCTGCAACCTCCATTTGTAGCTCAAGGAACATGAAACTTCCAATGAAGCCAGTCATTGATCTGATATGACACTTGAATCTCTTGACTATGCTTGAAGTAGAAATAAACATGATACTGAAATAACCGAGGCAACATGAGATGTAATTGAACTTCAAGATGAAAATATAACTGGAAATCTCAACAATAAATATTTTCCATGTAATTAGCTATAGGGTCAAAAAATACATGATTAGTTTGATGATCGTCATAACATTCTATATCTTCAGACAACTGATTCTTAGCCACACAAGATTCCTTTATTATGCTATCCAACTTCTTTTCTGAATGATTCTTTCCTCATTATTATGATCATTCATTGATGTAAGCTGCTGCAAAGTATGACATCAAAATCAACCTTTTCCTCTGCCTGAGGGTTATAAGAGCTATCTTCCAGTACTTCTTCTTGGTTTTGCAATGATTTTCATACTCCCTTTATGATCAAAATACTGACAAGTTTGCTACATCTTTACATTAATCTCAGAGGATGTAACATGGTTTTCATAAGTAAACCCAAGCTGATTTTCATGGGATGTTATCCTTTCTTCTTGGTGTTGAAATGTATTGTTATGAAGAGCCTCTAAAATTTCTTCATCCATGAATTCATCATCATCATAACAATCCTCCAAATATTGAATAAAACTCACAGAATGTTTACAACAATCTTTTACCAACAATAAGGAGGGATGACACTCTTTATACATCTCATAGAATACATCATGGAAATTAGCAAGTGAATATATTGAACCATTTTCCAAACCTTTATACTAAGACCATGGTTTTCCTTCTAAAGTAGTCATAAACATCTTCATGAGACAATCTTCAGGGAATTGAACCTTAAGACTGTGTACATGCATATGGAACCTAACCAAATGAAGAGCAACATTGTCTTTCTTTGCATCTTTGAATATTGGAAGATCATCTAACCGTTCAACCTTTGGCATAGGATTTGGAAAACCAAGGATATGAGACCAATTCATTGGGGCATAACTGGCATTCATTCTTACAATGGCACTCATCTTGAAAGTTCATCAAGCTACTGATCTTCTGGCAGTGGAGTCACCTTCCAATTTTTTATTTGATGTGTGGAGTCGCCAAGGTAGATGCAGCCTCAAACAGCTTCGTGAGCTCCTGTTACCTTCAGAAGTTCAGCTTCTTGATTTCGGGAATGAGTAATCTTTAGTCTCCTGGTAGACACACCAAAATGTTATCACAAAATCTGACCCTGATAGGCTGCTGATCAAGTAGACTCTGAGTAACTCTTTCAAACCAATATTTTGGTTGAGGCTTAGCCTCCTTGACCTGAGAGGGCTCTCTCAATAGGTTTAAGATTTCTGATTAATGATTAGATGGCTAATTCTAAGAAAAAAATGGAAAAATGTATAACTCGTTGACTGGTTAAATCAAAGATTAGCAAACATCTATTGGGCTATGGAGTCAAAATAGTCTTCAACAAAACAACATGATTAGCAAAACATGGAAGTCAAGGCACTTGGTGTCTAAGTTTACAAGTAAAACAGTAACATAGTGAATCAACATAGTTTACAAACATGTGAAGGAAGTTAGAGCATTTTCCAATGAATTCTAAGTATCACAAGCTCATACCACTGCAAATAAGTAATTGAAAAAGGTCATAAGAACATCAAACACATAAACACCTTGTGAATCTTGAGTAGTCAAACTGATCTCTATATTATGTTTGAAAAATCACAGTTTCTTACAATAATACAACTTTCTTTTGCTAATGAAATTACTAACCCAAAGGAATTCGATTCTCAAGCTTTATATAGAGTTTTACAACCTTGGATACTATGATCCATCTTTAGGGGAATTCAAATTCCTAAATTTGACACCTATCTATTCATAAAACAAACTACCTAACTACAACTTGACAGCTAGTTGTCTTTAAGAGTCCTAAAACAAATAGGAGTGAAACTCCTAAAACATGATTTCAAAAACCTTATCTATGACTTCAATAAATTATTTAATCATCTGCCAACCCATGTCTTCGAGCTTGATGATGTCAACAGTGCTGTTGTAAAACCTGTTGAGTCATGACCTAACTGTCCTGAAACCTAGGAGATAGAGTTCCTCCTTTTAAGGCCCTTAATCCTTTATGCTTATCTTCGAGTAGTTTTGCTAGTGTACATGTGGCATGCATTAATAATCCATTA
>APFE030891805.1:164784-188787 GCA_000404065.3 Pinus taeda
CTATCTCTCTCTCTCTCTCTCTCTCTCTCTCTCTCTCTGCTGAACTACTGAAGAACATATAAGAAGAATTCATCAAGGGTTTCCCCATATTGGGGTTTGTCCCTGGCTAGTGCCACATCTTGTGTCCTATTGTCTTGGCTTGTCTTCTGTGATTTATGTTTATGTTTTATCTGTAGTTTACTTTAATGCTGAGGTGATTGCTAATTTGGAAAAGATATTGAGCTAGCTATGAAAATTGAAATAAGTTGCTCTAAGCATAGAACATACCTAAAATTAAAAAATACCAAGTGTTTCATCTCTCATATATGAGACAAGACACATCGACTCTAAAAACATGACAATAAGGATTTCAATTATTTTAGAATTTAGAAACTAGAACATTTACATGATACAAATTTAATCATACAAATAGTAGTTACTAGTGATACATCAATGATGACCAAATGGAAAACACAAGAAGTTATAACCATAAACCATGGTCTTCTCATTAAGTCATAAAAATCAGAATGTAGAAAACATACTACATAGATATTGATTCGATGCTACTATAGATTGGAACGCTAATGGAAAATACAAAATAGCATGGATACTAGAACCATATATGGAAGAATATCATAGCCGATGACTATCAGCGGTCCCCCTCAATGCCATAATCATCAGAATTTGTGCATTACCATTGTTGTCTCATCCATCACCCTCTTCCTCTATACTTAATTCAATCTATGCTTCTGCTAGTGTGGAGGATGAACGCTCAAGAGGATCACCATCATCAAAAGTGACCAGCTATAGCACTAGTCTAGAGGGAGTGCCCTAGGCTCTACACTGCTCTAATGAAGAAGCCCTAGATGTAGGAGGAAAGAGAGATATAGCATGGTAAAGGAATCCCTAATGCTACCCTAGGGAGAAGCCCTAAATGTTGCCCTATGGAGAAGACCTAAACGTTACCCTATGGAAAAGCCCTAAACGTTGCCCTATGAAGAAGCAGTAATATGCAGCCATGGAAATGAAGGCATAAACCCTATCCGCAGGTCTAAGGAGAAGAGATGCCATAAACCTAGTTGCTACATTTCCTAATGGAGATGGAACCTAAATGCTATCCTAAAAGAAGTGATCTACACATGGAATGCCCTTGCTGTCATGAAAGGAAAAGCCCTTATCCTATACATAGTCATGAAAGTAATACCATTGTTGTCATGGAAGGAATGCTCTTAGACGTAAACACTGAGATAAATAAGCCACACCTTCAACTATCCTTAACGTTGTTCTAAATAATGATGTTCTATCTGCTCTTTGGATTGAATCATAGTCATGAATGATATATTCAAGTCTTATGATGAATGTTGTAACATTATAGACAACATAGTATATGACAACAAGATGTATGGTGCAGCAATGGTGCAACAATATGGACAACAAGATGTATGGACAACAAGATGTATGGTGCAACAATGGTGCAACCGTATGACAACAAATTGTATGGTGCTGCAGTGGGACATCAATGCTACATGGTGCTGCAATGATACAACAATGGGACAACAAAGGCAACTTGGTGCAATATGGTGCAGCATATGGTACAACAATGGGACAACAATGGTTAATGGCATATAGTGCACAATGGGACAGCAATGGTACAATGGTACAACATGGGACAACTAGTATTTAGTGCAACAAATTCATGGTGTTGTTATGGTATGGAAAAGCACAGCGGGACAACCATGACATTGTGCAGCAGTGGCATAATGGGACAGCCATGACATGGTGCAACAGTGGCACAACAGGATAGTCATGACATAAGTGCAGCAGTGGCACAATGAGATAGTCGTGACATTGTGCAGCAGTGGCACAATGGGACCACAAGAATGTGTAGCATGGTGCATCACGATGACAGGATGCAGCACAATGATAGGTGATGGAGTCACCTTGGAGAATCAATTGAAGCAACATGCCTTCTAATCTCACGTATCATCTTATTAGAGATGATCTATGCTCTTATCTAGATAAGTTGAAGTATTGATCTCTATTGTAAATGTACCATTTCTCTCTCTCTCTCTCTCTCTGCCGAACTATTGAAGAACATATAAGAAGAATTGATTAAGGGTTTCCCCATATTGGGGTTTTTCCCTGGCTAGCGCCATATCTTGTGTCCTCTTGTCTTGGCTTGTCTTTTGCGATGTATGTTTATGTTCTATTTTCAGTTTACTTTAATGCTGATGTGATTGCTAATCTGAAAAAGGTATTGAGCTAACTATGAAAATTGAAATAAATTACTTTAAGCATAGAACATACCTAAACTTAACATGGTATCAGAGTTGAGGTGAAGAAAAATCCCAAGCAAGAGTGAAAAAACAATCACTGAAGATAGTTGGGAAAGGACAAAAGAATCAATGGATTCCTCATCCCTCTTCAAATTCACCAAGGGTAAAGTCAAAGCAGAGAATATCATCAGAATGGCACAACAGAAGCTTCTGAAGGCCTACCTACAGATCACTTCAATGGGAAGTCTGAATCTCAGGGTGAAAGGAAAGGTAGATGCCTTGCTTACAATAAGTTCGGCCATTATGCGAAGGAGTGTCCAAATGGCAGGGACACATGTATTGATGAAGATAACAATCATTCCAATGACATCTTCAATGATTGAAGGAATGACAAATAATGCAGGTCATCAAGGAAACGATCGACTCTTCAAGGAGAGGAAGGAACCCTAGGTATGAAGAATCAAATGTTTTTTTTGATAAGATAAATAAGCGTTATCTTGTATTGGCCCTCTCCTTCAGATTCTGTGGGAATCTGGCTTATTGATTTTAGTGCTTCAAGGCACTTCATCAGATAGAAGTGTGCTCTCTCGAATTTCGCAAGAAACAATCATGGGATTATACTTGGAGCCGATGCCACCTATCCTAGAAAGGGTGTAGGAAATGTTACCCTCAATTGAATGAGGGTAACTCGATTCATTTATAGAATCTCTTTTACGTACCTAATCAAAAGAAGAACCTGGTGTCCATTTTGGCAATGGAAGTCAAAGGTTTCAGGGTGGCATTCATCGATGGAAAGCTATGTGTTTGAAAATATAATTTTCAAAGATGCTTTTACTCATGGGTTTAGGGTTGGCAATTTGTACCAAGTTGCAAGATGGTCCATTTGGGACCATGTCAGTTGACACATCTCATCTATAGCACCGGAGGTCTACTTATTATGGGGCCCTACCCGATGTGAGTTAGATGGTGATTGGGATGCTTGAATTCAAAAGGAGCATGAAGGTACATGTCTAAGATTTACCAAAGGATAATCTTACAAAGGGACCATTCCCCTCATGTAGCAGGTTCACAGGCTTGAAACAACCTGAGGATTTTGAGATTCATTGGTAATCTCATGTATGCAGGTGGAAGAAAGCCATCTATAATGATGCAAATCACCTCGGGTTTGATATGAGAGGTTGATAGTTGTGAGATGAAGCTGAGATTCACTAAGAGTGAAGCCGATCTAAACCATTGTTTGAAGATTGTGGATGGTAGACCTCTCATACCGACACCTTCTAAGAACAACCTATTTCCGATAGGTGCAAACCCTCTCACTTGCAAAAGTAAGAGGGAGTTGGATTCCAAATGTGGAATGGTAAACTGCAAGTCCATGACTACATCAAGGATCTTAACTTTCAAAAGCTATATGATGATGACGCCGGACTAGATTTTTGAAATGCCTTTGAGTTTCATAAAGTCATTTGCATTGATGTTCTTGGTGGACTTCTGTCCGTATATATGTTTTTCCGTTAGCATGGTGAGCTCATATTTGGTTGAGCCTCACTGGATTGGTGCCAAGCATCTTCTGAGATATCTTCAGGGAACAATCTCTCATGGATTAAGATACACTGCTGGAAATATGAAGCTACATGATTATTCGAATGTTTACTTGGCAAGAAGTGTGGAGGATCACTAGAGCACTTCGTAGTGCTGGTTCTCTTTGGATTTTGCTTCGATATTATGGATGAGAAAGAAGCAGAAGTTGGTTGCTATAAACACCGCTGAGACCGAATACATAGCTACGAGTATGATCTTGTGTAAAGCTTCATGGTTGTGGAAGCTCTTTAGTGAGTTGTTTGTAGACATGATGAATACCATTGTGATCCTCTGTGATAACTAGGGGGGATTCGATTATTGAGGAATCCCATATTCTATGATTAATCCAGTAGATAGACATCGGATACTACCTTATCTGGGATATGGTAAGTCGATGAGTGAGGAGGCTCCATCGCATTGAAACTGATGTACATATTGCAGACATTTTGTCAAAGCCTCGCGGAAAGGTCAAATCTGTGACTTTCCTGAACGACTTGGAGTCGTTGAGAGACCTTTGTATAAGGGTCTTACATGTTGTATGCATTGAGCTCTAGGAGATCTGGGGGCTTGGTTTACTTACTAGAGAAACACACAACCATAGGGCGACTCACCCTCACCTAATGGTGTGTTGTCTATAGGGTGAATAGCTTACCCTTCCCTTGTGATACCCTGAGGCAACTTTGGGATAGGATGATTCATTCTCTTGCGAGCCAAGATTTTTAGTTCTCCTGTGGGACATGATGATTAGTTCTCTTGTCAAGGAATCCAGCCCATGTAGTCTAGGACTCATGAGAAGTACCTCTCATTTGATCAATGAGCAGGGAAATGGGCTTAGGGACCATAGTAGTACTATTGATGGATGCATTGTTTCATATATCATACTCCCTATGCTAGGATGACCTCCAACCGATCTAGGATAAGTATGAGTGGTTTGAGACACTCTCTTGTGATATTGATCTCGGACCAATAAAACTGACTTCGGGTCAGTAAGAGTGTGTTGTGGTAAAAAACACAACCCCCCATTATTGATATGTTCACTTTAAATAATGGGGACCCTTTCTATACATTTTTTTGGCTAAGCACCTTTTTAGGATTTTTATTTAATCGATTATCCTACGCTTTTGTTAATTTTTCATTTTCTTTGGATTCTTGTTTTGATTGCTTTGTTAGAATCAATTTTTTATAAGATTCCCGTTGACGCTTGGTTCACCTCATTTGGTCAACTGGTTTGAAGATGGTACTCCTTTGAAGTCCCATCATTTATCTAGTCTGGGTTAAAAATGTTATTTTTATTCTTTTTATTTATTTTCGGAGTGGCTGTAGTTTAGATAATTTCATAACTAATTTCATTAAAATAAAACCAAAAATAAAAATTGATATTTAATATTAAATTTTGAATTATAAATTAATATGATTAATTAAATTAAAATAAAATTTAATATATAAATATATATATAAAACAAAAAATTTCATCGCATATCCCAACCATCGCAATTCTAATAACATGCACATCTTAAAAAACCTGATGACCTTCATTCCCCTATATACGATGACTCTTCAAGCATTAACCAAAATTTAATAAAATACCACGTGTTTAAGTCTCAATGGGATCGCTCCATCACATCAGGGTCCTCAATTGATACAACCTGACTCAACCATTTATCCGAGGCAATAACTCAGAGATTGAACTTTGTTTTTAACTCCTTATAACTCCCGTGACCTCATACTAATTTCACATTCCTACACCACAAAATTTCTCACATCGCAGATTTTATATGTGGACATTCCAAAAAGTGCGATGGTGTATTTCTTGCGATGTGCGATGGCTTATTTCTTTTAACAAACTTTGCATTTGTTTTTGTTTAAAGTTTTATAACACTGTTTTTTTTGTTTTAAGATTTCCAAACTCACCCATACGTGAGTGGAATGAACATGAGGTAGGGTAGGTTAATATTAAATAGTTAGTTACAGTTTTTAATATTATAAAAGTTATGATATTTAATGTCTAATTTTATATTAATTAATTTAATCAAAATAAAAAATTTAATATATATAAAATAAAAAAAAATCTTTTTCAGATCGTAGGATCGGCATTGCAGGTTTTCAAACAATGCATTTTCTTAAAACACGACAAAACCCTCGATATGCGATATCCCGATCCTCTGATGGTTAAAAGGTCAAGGGCATAAGACATAAGTTTTAAGTTTTCAAATGATTTGTTTTAATCTTTCAATGATATGTATGAGTAAAGTAGGAATGGAGTGGTAGGTTAGTTTATATTTTTTAGTAATATTTAGTATTTAATGTAATTAATATATAATATTTGATTAATTTAATTAAATTAAAATTCAAATATTATTTATATTAATTAGTTTATAAATAATTAATATTTTAGTTAGTTAGATATTAATTAATACATAGTTTATCAATTAATTAGTTTAGTTTATAATTAACAAATAAATTAGAATTAATTATTAGGTAATTAGAGTTTAATTTAGGATTAGATTTTTGATTAAAAATTTTGATTTTTAGCCCAGCAACAGAAATTCCAAAATTTTGCTAGAATTGACTCACTAACTTCGGAGGCCCATAGAGTGAGTTTTACTTGGTCAAATGAGGCCGAGCACAGCTCATTGGAAAGATAAAATCAAGGAGTATATTTATGAAGAGGTTTCACTAACATATTTGGTCATTTATTGGGCCGAAAATCAGGCAGAAGATCAAGTTCTGAATTTCTAAAACAAAATCAATTCTCTGAGTTATTTTCTGCATTTTCATTTGTCCTAAGCCTCTTCTAATTGTAGATTCGCTCATCAATAATATCCTTGGCCAATTAAACCATACCAGACATCGATAGAGGGCTTATATTTTATTTTCAATATTTATTTAAATTAAATTTGATTGGATTTGTTTTAATGCCACAAATAGTATTTTGATTTTGTTGTTGCATCTTAATTTATTTTGATTTCTTTTTGCAAGAAAGCAGTAGAAGAGATATGAAGAAAAGATCTTAATCAATGAGAATGCTCCAACAATTAAAAGATTGGAATTTTTGAGCAAATGAAAGTGATTGGGAAAATTTTATTCAACAAACTTTCATCTCAAGAATTCCTTTGCAAATATTATAAATAGCAGATTGTAGAATGGAATATGGGTTGCTCTCCTCTGCAATTCTGGAATTCTAAAAGCACTTTTATAATAGGGATTTAGAGTTGTAGGTGGGAGGAGTAGAATCTCAGGTCTGGAGATTATTGAGGTTTTTCTTTTACATCCTGAGTTATGTATAGTGAACATAGTTTGCACTATTGTAGCTCTGCTTTTGAAAGCAGAAGCTTAGGCATTGTAAAGGACTATTAGAGACCAGAGCTAGAGAAATGGATTCAATAAATTGGTATTTCGAATGCTATTATTTTAAATGCTGGTTTTATTTTATGATAAAAAGAATGGTGTCAATTTACTTACATATTTGTGCACTTTTGTCAGTATGGGTAATTTGCTTCTATTTTATGTTGTTATTTATCTCTCCTCTTATGGGCTGAATTCTGATTTCTGAGTAACTATTTACTCATAAATCTATCTTTTAATATTGGATGAATAAATAGTGATATGTTGTGAACTTCTTCCACATATTATTGTTTAATAATTCAATTTACTGATTAAATGATCAATACCATTTTGTGAACTACTTCCTAAGTGTTGTTGATTGATTATTTCAATGAAAAGGTCTCAATAGGATGTGTTTTGCTATCCATAATGTCAGTTAATTGAACTATTTCATTAACTTGATATTCATTATAAACAAGACATATTTCAATCCCAATATTTTAAATACCTGCTCTTGGTTGGGTTAGATCTATATCTGCCTAATTGAGATAGGATTAAGATAGTTTATTTTACTTGCATCTTTGAATAAGTTTGCATTTAGAATAATTTCTACATTCTTTTAAGTCGTTTTCCCAAAGAGGCAATCTTTAGTAGTGGATTGGCTAAGCCCTAAATCAGCTTAAGGATCACTTTCTTACCTGATTAACAAGAAGGATGATCTGATGTCTCTTTCCCATTGGTGAATGAAAGTCATATTTTAAATCCATTGGAGATTGAGAGAAGGTAAATGGACCTAGTTGAACCAGTCGGAACCACCATTCCAAACAGAAAAGGAGCTGCTTTAAGGTCCAGACCGGGTGATCATCCCCCATGTTGTTGCAGCAATTTTTGAGGCTTCAACAGAGTGATATGAAACACTCACTTTAGATGAAAATGACTTCAGGTCAGTAGAGAATGGTATGAGACATTCTCGATCAATTCTTCTTCTTTATGGTTCAGTAGAGCAGAGCTTAGTGAAGCAAAGTGAAGCAGAGCTTAGCAAAGAATAGCAGTGTAGGGCATTGATGGCAGAGATAGTATAGTCAGACATATGGATCAACAGATGGAGTTCTCCCTAGTTGAGAAAGGAATACCATTGTTGTCATGGAAGGAATGCTCTCACACGTAAACGCTGAGATAAAGAAGCCACACCTTCAACTATTCTTAACGTTGTTCTAAATAAGGATGCTCTATCTACTATTTGGATTGAATCACAATCATGAATGATAGATCCAAGTCTTATGATGAATGTTGTAACATTATAGAAAACATAGTATATGACAGCAAGATGTATGGTGCAACAATGGTGTAGCAGTATGGACAACAAGATGTATGGTGTAGCAATGGTGCAGTAGTATGGACAACAAGATGTATGGTGCAGTAGTGGGACAACAATGCTACATGGTGCTACAATGATACAACAATGGGACAACAAAGGCAACTTGGTGCATTATGGTGCAGCATATGGTACAAGAATGCGACAACAATGGTCAATGGCATATAGTGCACAATGGGACAACAATGGTATAATGGTACAATATGGGACAACTAGTATTTAGTGTAGCAAATTCATGGTGCTCCTATGGTATGGCAAAGCATAGTGGGACAACCATGACATTATGTAGTAGTGGCACAATGGGACAGCCATAGTGCAGTAATGCACAATGGGATAGCCATGACATAGTGCAGTAGTGGCACAATAGGATAGTCTCTTCAAGAGGTGTAGGAATGATCTAAAGATCATTTGATTCCAAATTATATTCATGGAGATATGAATTTATTTGTGTTATGTGACAATTCATCAAGGTTGGCCAACAAGAAAATTACCCCCATCTATTCTCAATGTTTTATTATAAATACAAGAGTTTTTCAAGTCATTTTGTACACACACTTCACTCTTGATCTCTCTCCACTTGTTTTGGGTTTTGGTGGCAAGAGAGATCTAGATGATGAAGCCCTAGAAGTAGGAGAAAATGAGATAGTCTCGCTGCAGTCAAGAAGTATTCTATACGTTGTCTTAAAAGAGATATGATGCCCTAACTGCAGTCCAAACTAGGAGTTGAAGTTCTTTTTCAGTTGTGCACTAATCCACTATCAAGGGAGGGCTAATGTTGCCCTAAATATAATCTTAAAGGAAGAGTCATAACCGTAGCCTTAGAGGAGCCCTAGATGTTATAAAACGTGCGCTAGCCGTAAGCCTTATATGCTATCCTAAAGGGATAAAATCACAGTGAAGAGAGGCTCCTTCACTGTCCCAAAAGAAGGTTCTTCATCATAGTAAGGAGGCTTCCATATGCTGTCAAAGGAAGTTGCAAAAGAGCCCTAGCTACAGTCTTTTATTCACAGTTAAGACACAATCATAGGGATCCTAAATGAACCCTTAATCCACAATAAGAAAGAGACTCAACACATAGTCCTAAAGGATGTGTTTTAGGTGTTGTTTAATTAAGGAGACCTAACACGTATTGGCTGCAGTTTTGAAGCGCAACCGCGTTGAAGGGAGAAGTCTCTATAGTTGTCTAATGAGAAGGACCTATACGCTGTCAAAAGAGGTTCTAACCAATCATTAAGGAGGGCGCTACTACATTAGCTAGAGGAACTATAAACCACTATAAAGGAAGGCTTCATAGTTATGATGAGGCCCTAAGCTACAACAATGAGAGACTCCAATCCGTTGATGGGAAAAAGCCCTAATAGCGTATCGAGACTTGAAGGATCAGCATAGTTTTTCAGTGGAAACGTGATGATGACAACATTGTGATTGAAACTATTCCTGAGGACTGTTTATAAGGTTAGTAACCTACAATCATATTATATTAATGAAATTTGTCCTAGACCAAAGTTCATATCAGCACACTCAGATTGAGTCAAGTCCTTGCAAGACTTATACTACTGCATTGATATTATTTGTTGATTGAAGATCAAAGGCCAGACTTGCTACTGGGCTAGGCCACAGATCATAGCCAACAACAAAGGTATTGAATTGAAAGCGTGACAATGGTGGAGCTGCACCTCAAAGTCATGCATTGGTAACAGTGTGAAGGAAGAGGATTGAATGCTGATGCCATATCTCATAAAACAGTTACAACTAGTGCAACAAGCAGTTATCAGTGTTTTTGGGAGCTGTATCGGGTCAAGGGTTGACCATGTTCGACTCAGTTTGATGAGCATCCTATTGGTGACATATGTATGAACTTCAGAAGAAGGTTCTGTCTAGTTTGACCAGCATTAACTTCTCTGGTAAAGGGTTTTCTACTACTGTCATAAATATCAGTTTTGTATATTTGTACTATATCTCTGTTGAACTATTGAATATCATAAGAAGATTTGATCAAGGGTTTCCCCACATTGCGGTTTGTTCCTAGCTGGTGCCACATCTAGTGTCCTCTTGTCTTGGATTGTTTTTTGCGATTTACGTTTATGTTCTATCTGCATTTTACTATCATGTTAAATTTGATTGCTAATTTGAAATTGATATTAAGTTCATATGGAAAATTGAAGTAATTTTTCTCTAAGCATAGAACATACCTAAAATTAACAATAACCCTTTGAGTCCTATTATTGATTGAGTTTTGTACCTCTTGAATTGGAATTGGGTTAGGTATCTAAATAGAAATTTTGAGTTTTCTTCCAAGTGTGAGTACTTGTCTATGATTTATGGGACATATGCAAGCCTTGAAAGTGTGAGAATGTGCAAGGATAAATTCCTGCGATAAATACCCAATTGATTATAAGGACTTCTCTTACATTGATGTCAAAGTGTCAGCAAGGAAATTTGCAAATATCTTAACACAAAGAAACAAGCAATCAAATTCCATTAAAATGCACTTAACTTTACATATGCCCAAAAGTAAAGGAAATAACTAAGCTGGAATCCGATCCAAGAAAATGGCCCATATTATCATCCTATGCTTAGTAAAGCTTACAAGGAAATGGGTTGGGTATGTGTTTAAATTTTGTACAATAAAAAAGATAGAATCTAAAGGTAGCTCCAACAATCTGAATAGGGAACATGATATGATAATAATTTATTCAAAGAGCTATTTTTAAATAAAACAAACAAAAATCCAAAACACATGCCTGTTTTAGGCAAAAACTATGGAAAATCGACCTCACAGAGAAAAAAATGATAGTAAATGCAGAGCTTGTAAACCTGTCTTGGTGGTCTGGAAGGGTTGTTGACAGAAGTGCCTCACCTGTTAATTCTATAGGATACTCCCCCAACCCTATTGGAGTTAATGTGTGCACCTACTCCTCAAAGCGCATGGATCACGGATTATCAAAGCACACAGATCACGGATTATCTATTTGCTCAAAAGTTTCCCAAATCGTTGAACACCAAATATTTAGAGCACAACTTGAAATTTTAAATTTTCCCACAAAAATGTTTGAAAAGTATCCATCCTAATATTTTTTTAAATGTTCATTTGCCAACAGTTCTATTAATTCGTGCTTTTATTTTATTAATACAAACCATATAATATAAACTCATATTTTCATCCTATAAATTATCTAAACTCACATTTGCATCCCATAAACTATTCACCTTAGAGGCACCAGGAGGTGGTTTTGTACCATGTGCATAGTTTATATTATTACCTAACCTTAAAAATCACTCGTAGTACCTAGGATGATAATGGTGTTTCTTCTGATATGATGTCGAAGACCCTAACAAAAGCCATCCTTGTTGGGAAAATCATCACAATAACACCCACCCAACATCTATATACCTATGGTTTATAATGATGGCAAATAGTGCTCCCCATCACCTAATTGTGCAAAAAGCCCCAACTAACCTAGATGCCATGTCAAACATGTTCTCGATATTAGCATATTATCATCCTACATTACCCATTAGCTCATGGAGATAGAGGGTTCAAGTAATCTCACTTGATGGTTGGCGACTATAGTCCATCGAGAGGTCAAATTTCAGGCTAACTATATTAAGGACACCTCAAGGTCAACCAAAACTAATGCAATGTATTAGTTGTTGGTACACTGACCTATCAAAATGTCACAATATTGGGTAGTAGACATTAGTAAGTAGGACACTAGTCACCAAGAAGAAACCTTGATATCAATACAGTAATGATGTGGTGAGTGGATATGAACCCAGGGATACCGCATGTCAATTGTGTGGAAATTGATTTGACATGCTAACATCTCATTATGATGTGGCACTGAGGTGATGTCTAGGTGGTAACCATATAGCGACAACGCGGATGTTGGGCTTTTGGATGTTAACATATCAGCTAATTAGTATCAATGACACCCTTTAGCCTCTTCTCGAGGACCCGGTGGCTTGATAAATCGACCATTGGCCTTTCAAGATATCGGGTATTGAGACATTAGGGCTTCAATTTAAAATCTTGTTTGTATGTTAGATTTCGAGTATTGAGACAATAAGTATGTATAGAGCATTAAGGAAAATGATGTGTTTCGTGTGAATTTGGGCAAGCTTAGAAGTCGGGTTGCAAATTGCTATAAGTGACCTTATTTTTATACAAGAAATAGTCTAATGTGGAGGTGAATATGCTAAATGTGATATTGGATGGCAATGATGCTAAGGAGAAGTTGGAAAATTGAAAAGTGCACCTATCCAATGCATTAAAACAACTTGTGGTAGGGTTAATCTAACAAAATGCAAGGTTGTAGTGTTTCTTGTAGTTGCAAAATATAGTAGAGTGTAAGAAACAATGAATAATACATAATGAACAAAAAATTAAAAATAGTAATGGAAATGAACTGAATTCAAAGTAGAAATTCTATATAACTAATGTAACAATGCTACAACTATCATCAACAAATGTTAAGATAAGCTGCAAGAAAAAATTTCTCATAAACAAATGTGTAAACATAAATGATACAAGAGAGATATTGAGCACCTAGGTTGGGCCTTAACACAAGGAAACTTAAAAACCTTAGAAGAAAGCTAAACTAAGAGTTGAAATCAAATATCACTTTGATTAACAAACATGTTGTTTGTACATGACAAAGTTACAAAATATGCTTGGAATCTAAACCTCTCGTATTATTCACATGCTTTCCTATGATTTTCTTCTAATCCCATTATGCTACTCAAGCCTATTGTTTGCACAAGTGGATAAGAGGAAAACTCCTTGTCTGGAGGAATGCTTTCCCTCCAAAAATCAATAAAAACCTAGACCTTATTTTCTGGATCACCACGTAGCAGTAGTAAGGAAGATTTGCTATCCTTAGGAAGTCGTGTTAGGTATATTAATAACCCACCAAAACCACTCGTAGGCCCTAGGATGATAATGTTGTTTCTCCTTAGATGATGTCCAAGGCCCCAAAAAAAGCCATCCTTGTGGGGCAAAATTATCCTCATATTAACACCCATACAACATCTATATACCTATGGTTTATAATGATGGAAATTAGTGCTCCCCATCACCTAATTGTGCAAAAAGCCCCAACTAACCTAGATTCCATGTCAAAAATGTCCTCGATATTAGCATATCATCCTACATTATCCATTAGGTCAAGGAGATAGAGGTTTCAAGGACTCTCACTTAATGGATGGGGACTATAGTCCATCGAGAGTTCAAATTTTAGGCTAACTATATTAAGGACACCTCAAGGTCAACTAACGCTAATTCAATGTATTAGTTGTTGGTACATCAACCTATCAAAATGTCATAATATTGGGTAGTAGACATTAGTAAGTGGTAGACTAGCAACCAATGAGAAACCTTGATATTGGCGATGAGCACCACTAGGCCAACTATTCACCTTAGTGGCACTGGGAGGTGGTTTTGTACCATGTGCATAGTCTATATTATTACTAACCCACCAAAACCACTTGTAAGCTCTAGGATGATAATGTTGTTTCTCCTTAGATGATGTCCAAGGCCCCAAACAAAGCCATCCTTATGGGGAAAAATTATCCTCACATTAACACCCATACAACATCTATATACCTATGGTTTATAATGATGGCAATTAGTTCTCCCCATCAGCTAATTGTGAAAAAAGCCCCAACTAACCTAGATGCCATGTCAAACATGTCGCCAATATTGGCATATCATCCTAAATTATCCATTAGCTCATGGAGATGGAGGGTTCAAGGACTCTCACTTGATGGTTGGAGACTATAGTCCATCGAGAGGTCAAATTTCGGGTTAACTGTATTAAGGACACCTCAAGGTTAACTAACACTAATTCAATGTATTAGCTGTTGGTACACTGACCTATTAAAATGTCACAATATTGGGTAGTAGAAATTAGTAAGTAGGGCACTAGCCACCAACGAGAAACCTTGATATTGGCGATGAGAACCACTAGGCCAACTATTCACCTTAGAGGCACTGGGAGGGGGTTTTGTACCATGTGCATAGTCTGTATTATTATTAACCCACCAAAACCACTCATAGGCCCTATGATGATAATGGTGTTTCTCCTTATATGATGTCCAAGGCCCCAAACAAAGCTATCCTTATGGGGGGAAATTATCCTCACATTAATACCCATACAACATCTATATACCTATGGTTTATAATGACGGCAATTAGTGCTCCCCATCACCTAATTGTGCAAAAATCCCCAACTAGCCTAGATGCCATGTCAAACATGTCCCCGATATTAGCATATCATCCTACATTATCCATTAGCTCATGGAGATAGAGGGTTCAAGGACTCTCACTTAATGGTTGGGGACTATAGTCCATCGAGAGGTCAAATTTCAAGTTAATTGTATTAAGGACACCTCAAGGTCAACCAACACTAATGAAATGTATTAGTTGTTGGTACATCAACCTATCAAAATGTCACAATATTTGGTATTAGACATTAGCAAGTAGGACACTAGCCACCAACAAGAAACCTTGATATTGGTAATGAGCACCACTAGGCCAACTATTCATCTTAGAGGCACTGGGAGGTGGTTTTGTACCATGTGCATAATCTATATTATTACTAACCCACCAAAACCACTCGTAGGCCCTAGGATGATAATGACATTTCTCCTTAGATGATGTCCAAGGCCCCAACCAAAGCCATCCTTGTGGGGAAAAATTATCCTCACATTAACACCCATACAACATCTATGTACCTATGGTTTATAATGATGGCAATTAGTGGTCCCCATCACATAATTGTGCAAAAAGCCCCAACTAACCTAGATGCCATGTCAAAAATCTCCTTGATATTAGCATATCATCCTACATTATCCATTAGATCATGGAGATAGAGGGTTCAAGGACTCTCACTTGATGGATGGGGACTATAGTCCATCGAGAGTTCAAATTTCGAGCTAACTGTATTAAGGATATGTCAAGGTCAACGAACTCTAATTCAATGTATTAGTTGTTGGTACAATGACCTATCAAAATGTCACAATATTGGGTAGTAGATATTGGTAAGTAGGACACTAGCCGCCAACGAGAAACCTTGATATTGGCGATGAGCACCACTAGGCCAACTATTCACCTTAGAGGCACTGGGAGGTGGTTTGGTACCATGTGCATAGTCTGTATTATTACTAACCCACGAAAACCAATCGTAGGCCCTAGGATGATAATGGTGTTTCTCCTTAGATGATGTCCAAGGCCCCAAAAAAAGCCATCCTTATGGGGAAACATTATCCTCACATTAACACCCATACAACATCTATATACCTATGGTTTATAATGATGGAAATTAGTGCTGCCCATCACCTAATTGTGCAAAAATACCCAACTAACCTAGATGCCATGTCAAACATGTCCTCGATATTAGCATGCCATCCTACGTTATGCATTAGCTCATGGAGATAGAGGGTTCAAGGAGTCTCACTTGATGGTTGGGGAATATAGTCCATCGAGAGGTCGAATTTCAGGTTAACTGTATTAAGGAGACTTCAAGATCAACTAGCACTAAATCGATGTATTAGTTGTTGGTACATTAACCTATCAAAATGTCACAATATTGTGTAGTAGACATTACTAAGTAGGAAACTAGCCACCAACAAGAAACCTTGATATTGGCGATGAGCACCATTAGGCCAACTATTCACCTTAGAGGCACTGGGAGGTGGTTTTGTACCATGTGCATAGTCTGTATTATTACTAACCCACCAAAACTACTCGTAGGCCCTAGGATGATAATGGTGTTTCTCCTTAGATGATTTCCAAGGCCCCAAACAAAGTCATCCTTGTGGGGCAAAATTATCCTCACATTAACACCCATACAACATCTATATAGCTATGGTTTATAATGATGGAAAATTGGGTAGTATACATTAGTAAGTATGACACTAGCCACCAACAAGAAACCTTGATATTGGCGATGAGCACCACTAGGAAAACTATTCACCTTAGAGGCACTGGGAGGTGGTTTTGTAACATGTACATTTTCTGTATTATTACTGATCCACCAAAACCACTTGTAGGCCCTAGGATGATAACGGTGTTTCTCCTTAGATGACGTCCAAGGCCCCAAACAAAGCCATCCTTGTGGGGAAAAGTTATCCTCACATTAACACCCATACAACATCTATATGGCTATGGTTTATAATGATGGTAAATAGTGCTCCCCATCACCTAATTGTGCAAAAAGCCCAAATAACCTAGATGCCATGTCAAACATGTCCTCAATATTAGCGTATCATCCTACATTATGCATTAGCTCATGGAGATAGAGGGTTCAAAGACTCTCACTTGATGGTTGGGGACTATAGTCCATCGAGAGGTCAAATTTCACGCTAACTATATTAAGGACACCTCAAGGTCAACCAACACTAATGCAATGTATTAGTTGTTGGTACATCGACATATCAAAATGTCACAATATTGGGTAGTAGAAATTACTAAGTAGGACACTAGCCACCAACAAGAAACCTTGATATCGATAGAGTAGTGATGTGGTGAGTGGATGTGGACCCGGGGATACTGCATGTCAATTGTGTGGCAGTTGATTTAACATGCTAATGTCTCATTATGATGTGGCACCAATGTGGGTCTAGATGTCATGGCATACCAATGTGGCAAGTGATGTGGCATGTTGACATGGCAATGGAAGGTTGACTTGGCACCAAGGTGATGTCTAGGTGGTAACCATATAACGACGACGTGGATGACGTGATTTTGCATGTTAATATGCTAATTAGTATCAAGGACACTCTTTATGCTCTTCCGAGGGCCCGATGGCTCGATAGCCTGACCATTGGCCCTATAAGATATTGGGTATTGAGATATTAGGGCTTCAATCTACAAGCTAGTCTGTATGTTAGACTGCGTAAGCAAGTTTTAAGCTAATGTGATATTTCCCAAGTGGTCGATAGTGGATACAATAGCCAAATTAATTGACTACGTAAGCTACCATGGAAGTTGATAGGCCATTTTATAATCGTGACATGTCTGCAAAAGGCTGCCATGTGCTTGACAAGAAGCAAATAAATATGTATAGGAGAGAAGTTACAATATAAACTTAAATAATACCAAAGTTCAAATAAAACACCTTTTATTAGACTATGCAAAATGATAATTTGTAAAGAAGATACTAGGATCCCATCTTATTGTTTATATCATTGCTAAAATGAACATGGCCTGATTATTCAATATCTCTTGTAATGGAACCAAAGTTATGTATCACATGAAAAGTTATAGGTAAGAATTCCCATAAATGATCTTGATTACTATGTCACATATTGAAATCTTTAATTTCACAAATAATTTCATTATCTGTAATAGATCAAATAACTATGACTTTAGGCAGCACTTTTGATGGATTTTACTCATTGTTAACTAGATTTATTATTTCTTTGTGACTCAAGTTGAAAAGTGGAAATACAAAATATTTAATAAATGAGAGTAAGTATTATTTCAAGGGTGTTACCAAGCACATTGCTTGAGGTTTTATATGAGACAAGTATATATTGCTAGAAAAATAGAGATAGAGAATAATTAATAAACTCTTAAATTCCTTATTTGAAATAAAGAAAAAACTCTACTTTTAGTTTTTTTAATAATCACTAAATTCTTTATTTGAACTAATTCCTTATTTGAAATAAGGAAAAATATCTACTTTTTTCTTTTCTTTTAGTAATTATTAAATTCCTTATTTGACATTAATAAAAAAAATAGAAAATTAGATTTTTCACTGCATGCATTCATACCAAAATTTTACTTACAATTCCATTCCAAATACCATTTTTCCCAGAAATAGAAAGTATCCCTGAGTTTTTAAAATTTATGATTTTCATTGATATTTTTTTTAAAATTCACAAGCAGCATATCTACATGCACGATTTTGTCAGTAAATACATGCACAATTTTGTGGCTGTTGAAGTAAGTGAAAGTAGTTAGTAAGAGTAAATTCACTCATACTAAACTAAGTGTTGACCCCTCCCCATCATATGATAGCTGATATGATCTCATCAGTCAGTATAAATAGGGCAGTTCTAATCCTAGGATTTATCCCACCACAACTGAGCTGTTAAACTTACTTCCATGCACGATTTTGTCCGATTTTCACAAGAACAAATATTCAAATTTACAAATAAAATATGTTTTTGGTTCATATTTTTCTCTTTTGAAAGCGAGAGTTCATGCAAAATACAGGTTTTCTCCTACTTCTGATTGTAATTTTGATTACCTTTGTGCACTTTTTAAAACAATTTCTGCCATGTCTTTTTAGTATACTCTCTTTTTCATGTTAATGAAAAATACTTTTACATAGAATTTGTCCATCCTAGGTTGTAAGTAATTGCAATTTTCTTAGTTGAGATAGGTTGGTTTGATCACTTTTTTGATACATTAATTATCTGCTCAGAAAACATTTAATCCTCAAGCAATACAATTCATATGCACAGAAAAAATTTGTGATCAGTTCGAGTCTGTTGTCAAATTATCACTTGGCTATAGGCTTGTAAGTACATTGTACTGGGGTCTTTCCTCTTATTTCATCATATGCTTTAAGACTTTCGATCCACCATTTCATTCACAAACACTTGTGAAATCCCCCACTCAACTTGTTTGAGTGGTATTCATTTCCTTCACATACATTCGTCCTATCTATAGATGAAGTCCTCCCTGATTTATTTTTGTTTCCAGCAGGTACCCTATGCTCTTCTAGGTATTTTATTTTCCTATCATGGTGTAATTGATCAATTTATTGGAGCCATATTACAGTAGAGAACATTTTATATAGCCAATTGTACAATGACTGACATTTTATAGACGTGATGTCTTAATTTTGGTTGATAAATGCTCTTGTTTTCGGTATAATAATAATATATAATAATAATATAATATATATATATATATTATATCTATATATAATCATCATTTGTCTAGTTGTTTGATAATTCATTGAGAATTCATTTCACATTGGTTGGTTAGTTGCAAATTCGTTTGCCTGCAATAAGTTTTTTTTAGGAGTGGACTGAAGCTCTCTGAATTTAGACTTTTTTGACATATACTGATATAGATCATCAGTTCGAGTAGTATTTTTTATAGTTGCATTGAAAATGCATGATTTTCTCATTAGTAATCTTGTAACAAGTTTGTTTCCTTACAAATTAAAGTTGTTCCACTTTGGAATCTAAATTGAGTATCATTTATCAATGAATTTCACATTGTTGTACAGGAAATCGTATAGTCTAATGTGGCATAGTTCTTCTATAACCAAAAACTGATAAAGAGCTGCAAATGTTTATAGATTTATTATCTTCTTCCTTTTCCAGCATGAGTAAATGGTTGAAATTAGACCCTATTTTTCTCACAATTGAGAGATCTCACAAGGATGCAAATTCTCGTAGAGGATTCATACATATCATAAAGAATCTAGAAGCTTTGGAAGATTGTTGATCTACTAGGGGCCTCTAGTATGTATTGTTTGAAAAGCTAACTAGGATTTCATCCATTCACGATTACTATTTCTTTGAATATTTCATCTTATCACCAAAATAACCTCATAATAGAGTTTTAATTTTTTTTTTCATAGGATATGCAAGACAAATGACTATGATACACCAATGCAAGAAAGGGAAAATGCACTTACAAACATGGATGGCGGGCATTTTCTGTTTGGACCATTGGAAAGATATTGACAAGGTCTAAAAGTTAGGGATATTCAAGGCATGCCCCCATATTTGTGGTTTAATTCAATGATGAATACTGACTGTAGCTATAAAAATTCAACATGTCAAGGGAATTATTTAGCAAAGTTATAAAAGAGAGAGAACTGGTATGAGAATGATGATAGTCCCTCATCTTTTCCATAAATATATCTATCTAATTAGTGACAAATGAGTGATCAGTTCCAAACAATAGGCATTTGTTGTAAATGCCACCCCCAAACAAGGTTATGAGACAACAGGGATGAAGGATGGTTGTTGTGTTTATTTCTCATACATAACAACCAACAATACTAAAAAATATATCCAAAACCAGACACCAACAATGTTTTCCCTCATTGAAAGCTTCTATAGGTATCTCACCCAACATTCAAACAATGACATACCTCTTCCACTTAGGAAAACATAACGCAAGGTAATGATCTCCATTGAATCCATCCCCTCCATTTCCATAGTGTTGGCATAAATAATTTTAGTTACTGGATGCTATTTGGGAATCCCTTAAATTCGTATACCTTGGCTCATTATAGTGATGAATAAGAGAAGTGGATAATGTGATTTCAAAGATATCTTAGCTCACTTGCAGTGAACATTGATTTAAACAACTAGGTAATGATATTTCATGTTGCTTACTCTATAACTCTCTCTTCAAAGTTTAAACACAATGATTTCCTTCCATTTTTACCACAACACCTCTAGCTTCACCTAGACTCACACATCTTTCAAGATCAATGGCTTCTTGAGTTGGTTATATGGAATGGCAGCTATGGAGGCATGTGTTCTTCCCACATCAGGAAGACTGTGAGAATGACAAGAAAAGAAACTCTCCAAGACAGAGTATATGTTATGCCTCCCATGCATTAGGATCATGTGTCTTCCATATAGTATTTTGAGTTCGTACTTGGAACATATGATCAACAGGGTAGGTGAAAGAGCCTTGAATATAGCATGCTGAAAATATAGAACCTCTGGAAGGGATACAAATTAAAGAAAATGAGGATTGGATGTTCTAAGATTGTAGTACGTTTGATAATTTCATTGAAAATTCATTTCACATTGGTTGGTTAGTTGCAAATTTGTTTCCCTACAATAATTTTTTTTTTAGGAGTGGATTATAGCTGTCTAAATTTAGTTTTTGTTTGAAATATACTAATATAGATCATTAGTTCGAGTAGTATTTTTTAAAGTTGCATTGAAAATGCATGATTTTATCATTAGTCATCTTGTAACAAGTTTGATTCCCTACGAAGTAAAGTTGTTCCACTTTGGAATCTAAATTGAATCTCATTTATCAAAGAATTTCACATTGTTGTACAGGAAATCATATAGTCTAATGTGGCATAGTTCTTCTATAAGCAAAAACTGATAAAGAGCTGCAAATGTTTATAGATTTATTGTCTTCTTCCTTTTCCTACATGAGTAAATGGTTGAAAGTAGACCCTACTTTTCTCACAATTGAGAGATCTCACAAGGATTCAAGTGCTCATAGAGGCTTCATACATATCATCAAGAATCTGGAAGCTTTGGAAGATTGTTGATCTATTAGAGGGCTCTAGTATGTGTTGTTTGAAAAACTAACTAGGATTTCCTCCATTCACGATGACTATTTCTTTGAATCTTTCATCTTATCACCACAATAACCTCATAACAGAGTTTCAAACAAATTTTTTCACAGGATATGCATGACAAATGACTATGATACACCAATGCAAGAAAGAGAACATGCACATACAAACACTGATGGGGGGAATTTTCCATTTGGACCATTGGAAAGATATTAACAAGGTCTACAAGTTAGGGGTATTCAAGGCATGCCCCCATAGTTGTGGTTTAATTCAATGATGAATACTGACTGTAGCTATAAAAATTCAACATGTCAAGGGAATTATTTAGCAAAGTTACAAAAGAGAGAGAACTGACATGAGAATGATGATAATCCCTCATCTTTGCCATGAATATATCTATCTAATTAGTGACAAGTGAGTGATCAATTTCCCAACAATAGGCATTTGCTGGAAATGCCACCCCCAAATTGGGTTATGAGACCACAGGCATGAAGGATGGCTATTGGATTTATTTCTCATACATACCAACCCACAATACTAAAAAATATTTCAACAACTAGACACCAACAATGTTTTCACTCATTGAAAGCTTCTCTAGGTATCTCACCCAACATTCAAACAATGACAGACCTCTTCCACTTAGGAAAACATAACGCAAGGTAATGATCTCCTTAGAATCCATCCTCTCTAGTTCCATAGTGTCGGCATAAAGAATTTTAGTTACTGGCTGCTATTTGGGAATCCCATAAATTCGTATACCTTGGCTAATTATAGTGATGAATCAGACAAGTGGATAATGTGATTTCAAAGATACCTTAGCTCATTTGCAGTGAACATTGATTTAAACAACTTGGTAATGAGATTTCATGTTGCTTACTCTACTAATCTCTCTTCAAATTTTAAACACAATCCTTTCCTTCCATTTTTACCACAACACCTCTAGCTTTGCGCAAACTCACACATATTTCAAGATCAATGGCTTCTTGGGTTGGTTATATGGAATGGCAGCTATGGAGGCATGTGTTCTTTCCGCATGAGGAAGAATTTAAGAATGACAGGGAAATAAACTCTCCAATACAGAGCATATGTTATGTCTCTCATGCATTAGGATCATGTGTCTTCCATATAGTATTTTAAGTTTGTACTTGGAACATATCATCAATAGGGTAGGTGAAAGAGCCTTTAATACAATGTGGCCAAAAGATAAAACCTCTGTAAGGGATACAAATTAAAGAAAAGGAGGGTTGGATGTTCTAAGATTGTAGTACTTTTGATAATTTCATTCAAAATTCATTTCGCATTGGTTGGTTAGTTGCAAATTCGTTTGCCTACAATAAGTTTTTTTTTAGTAGTGGACTGAAGTTGTCTGAATTTAGTTTTTGTTTGAAATATACTGATATAGATCATCAGTTCGAGTAGTATTTTTTATAGTTGCATTGAAAATGCATGATTTTCTCATTAGTCATATAACAAGTTTGTTTCCCTACAAACTAAAGTTTTTCCACTTTGGAATCTAAATTGAGTCTCATTTATCAAAGAATTTCACATTGGTGTACAAGAAATCATATAGTCTAATGTGGCATAGTTCTTCTATAACCAAAAACTGATGAATAGCTGCAAATGTTTATAGATATATTGTCTTCTTCTTTTTCCTGCATGAGTAAATGGTTGAAATTAGAGCCTATTTTTCTCACAATTGAGAGATCTCACAAAGATGCAAGTGCTTGTAGAGGCTTCATAGATATCATCAAGAATCTGGAAGCTTTGGAAGATTGTTGATCTACTAGGGTGCTCTAGTATGTATTGTTTGAAAAGATAACTAGGATTTCCTCCATTCATGATCACTATTTCTTTGAATCTTTCAGCGTATCACCACAATAACCTCATACCATAGTTTCAAACAAAAATTTTCATAGGATATGCATGACAAATGACTATGATACACCAATCCAGGAAAGGGAAAATGCACTTATAAACACTGATGGAGGGCATTTTCTGTTTGGACCATTGCAAAGATATTAACAAGGTCTACAAATTAGGGGTATTCAAGGATTGCCCCCATATTTGTGGTTTAGTTCAATGATGAATACTAATTGTAGCTATAAAAATTCAACATGTCAAGGGGATTATTTAGCAAAGTTACAAAAGGGAGAGAACTGGCATGAGA
>APFE030891812.1:0-14648 GCA_000404065.3 Pinus taeda
GGTCATTTGTAGGTTAACTGTTAACGAGAGAAGCTTATGTAAATTTTCATTCTTTTATTAATAAATTGCCTGAATTGGTCGCGTTGGCTCAGGCCGTGGACTGTTTTCCTCTTTGAGGGTTTTAACCACGTAAAAAATACTGGTGTATTGATCTGTGATCTGTTTGTGAGCGGTGTTCTTTAGTGTTCTGTCTGAGGAACTTACCCTGTAAATTCCTACAATTAGGGTCTTGGCTTATTTTTATAATTTTTGACTTCCCTACTTGTTTAAATTTTTTTTAATAAATTAATAAACTAATATCATAATTTAAATATTATTTTTCAAAAACTAGTTGTTTAATGGCCCGCCCTTATTAATATTTTTAATAAAGTAATAAATTAATATCATTATTTAAATATTATTTTTCAAAAACTAGTAATATTTGGTTTTAATAAATTAATTTAAATATTGTTTTTCAAAAACTGACGTTTAATATTGCTGTTACCTATTAATATTTTTTAATAAACTAATATCATTATTTAAATATTATTTTTCAAAAGGTAGTCGTTACTTAATAATATTTGTTTTTAATATATTAATAAATTAATAATATTATTGTTCAAATATAGCCGTTACATGAAATTATGTCTTTACATTGCTCTCTATTTAAACCTTTTCCATGGTCAGCCTCTTCATCTCAATCTGATAATAAATCACACTTGTTAGTTCATCTCAATCTGATAATAAATCACACTTGTTAGTTCGAAATGCATTAGCGAAAAAATTATCTTATCTAATTTCTGCGGAAAGACTTTACTTAAAATTTAACTTTTAAGAGTTTTTTGTTTTTTGTTTTTTGTTTTTTTTGTTTTTTTTTTTATTTTTAATTTAAAATAATATTCTACTAATTATTTTTTTTAAATAGTAAACTTTAAACTCAATCACCTACCTTAACTCTTTAAAAACAAAATGCATCTCCCGAAGGTTCAATTTGATTTTTTTTTCAAATTTAAAGTAATATTCCATTAAATAATATATATATATATATATATATATATATATATA
The DNA here is from genome assembly GCA_000404065.3 of Pinus taeda. Lineage (NCBI taxonomy): Eukaryota > Viridiplantae > Streptophyta > Pinopsida > Pinales > Pinaceae > Pinus > Pinus taeda. The sequence goes on from APFE030891812.1 coordinate 1,045, forward strand.
TATATATATATATATATATATATATATATATATATATATATATATTATAACTCCTAATATTATGGAAATGACACTCATTATTCTCATAAGATCTGTGGATTAAATTACAAACAGAGTCATTTTTAAAAGGACACAAGTTAAAAGCTGAGGAGCGAAAAATAGTAAACCGGTTTCAAAAATCTGCAAGGAATTTTTCATTAAATAACAAATCTAAAACGATCACAGTGGGAGTCGAACCCACGACCTTTTGATCCGAAGTCAAACGCGCTAGTCTACTGCGCTATGCGGTCAGGAATGAGCAACGTCGCACTAGAGGAATAAAAAATGTAGTTACCTATTATCATAAATTGACTCTGGGTATGGTGATGCCGTCGCTTTCATTTCATAGGGTCTTCGCTCCAGTCATGGTCGCCAATATGAGTAAATTAATTTGGTATCTAGAATGTTTAAAAATAAAGTTTGGTATCCTCATGTAGTTAACCTATTATTGTAAATTCACTCTTGTATGGTAATCTCGTCCCTTTCATTTCATAGGGTCTTTGCTAATATGAGTAAATTAATTTTGTTAAAAAACACGTTTAACTTTACGTCGCACGATAAGTTTGTAAAAATACAATTGTTCTTTTTAATTAAAAACAAATTCTTCCATCTTTCATAAGGAATAAAATTTCCCATTTTATAACGTCCACTTTTGTTCAATTAGGGAAGTATCGTGTCCTCCTTCCCACCACACACTTCATCATAAATTCCAAACCAAAGCTCACGCACCTTGGGCCTTGTCGAATCCCTTGGCATGCACAAAACATAACCAAATGCCTTAATTTTGAGAACCAAATGTCTTCCACTTTGTCAAGGTGTTGGAAAGAAGGGATCTTTAGAGGCTTAAATTGAGTTTCTCTATCCAGAGGAAATGGTGCTTTTAACAACTACTTGGGGCAATGAATTAATTCCCTGGAAGATGACTCTATTGTAAGCTACACAAATATTCCAACACAAATACTCGGGAAGAGATGTCCACATACATTTGAAATGAGGCTTTCCGATGAAGGATCCCATATAATAGTTAGGCTAGATGACAAATAATTGATGCAAATGTGTAGGGCGAATTAGATGAGGTGCTAGATCTTGGAAGGCTAAAGACATCACAATCTTTATAAATTTACAATCTAAAATTAAGTGAGCACTTGTTTCTGAACTTCCAAGTGCAAAGAGGACCATGACGGTCCATGTATTCTTCTTTTTCTCAAATTTTCTACTATGAGAAGTCCATCGTGAGCAAGAACCTGGAAAACAATATTGATCTTTGGGAACTTGTTAGGGTGCCAAATATGCTTCCAAATGCCAACTTTTAGAGGTGATCCCCTTCGAAAAGGAAGTGAGTCATAACCTTGCTTCATAGAATAATTTATGGTTCCCCAACCATGGGATTCCTCCTCATTAATATGTATGGGTGCATATCCAACAATACATACTCCTAGTTTCCTAGCATTTTGTTGTAAATGGAGAGGGAGAGGGAAAAATTTCCATCCTTTTCATGAGCCATCAGCTACCCAACATGAAATATCTTAAAGGGAGGTATTTTTAAATATTTCTAGCCAATATCATAGGGGAGAGAGGAAATTATTTTTTTCTAATGGAGGTCTCCCTATGATGTTTTTAGTCCATCAATTGATAGTTTTTCCATTCCCAAGTACCCACGATAGCTGAGACTTTAATAATGGGATCACTCAGCAAGGTAGCCTCTAGATTGGTGAGTCTCTTTTGTTCTAAACAAAATATTTGTTTTCCAATTTCCTCTTAGATATTTGCCCTGAAAAAATTTGCTTCCACTAGTCATAATTATTTGTGATAATTTGCCACATAAGGTTGGCACCAAGAGCTAGGTTCATCAAGGAAGGGGCCCAAACTCCTAAACCCCCATGGCTCAAAGGAATTTAGACCAATCCCTAATTAACTAGGTGAAATCTTTTGGAATTGGATTTCCCCATTGTCACATGAATTTTTTGATTTATTGAATCATTGCAAATCTAATTCCTACAAAAACAAGAATCACAGAGAATTGGAAAATGGGAAAAGAGGAAAGAACATATTTAATAAGGATGAGGTGCCCAAGTGGATTAAGCCAATGTGCTCTGCATTGGAAAAAATTAGCCTTGAATCCGGAAATCAAAAGTTTCCAAGAAGAGTGGGGAAGGGCTTAATGGTGATGGGGATTACCAGGTATTTAAACTCAAATAGACCATCTTAGATCAAGAATTCAAGAGAGTGGTGCAAAGTTGCCTAAGTGGTTCTATTAGTTTTCCATAAATACAATTAGGCCCAAACAAAGCTACACATGATCCTCTTAAACATAGGGTAAATTATAAGTGAAACACTCTCCAACAATAAAGTATCATTTGTGAAGCACCCTCTAGAATGATGTTGTCCACAATTTTACTTTTCCCCACAAAACCTTCTTGGTTCTCAGATATCATCAAAGAAATAAGGGCTTTTAAGCAAGATGCAATGATTTTGAGATTATTTTATAAGAAGCACTGCATAATGAGATGGGTCAGAACTTGTAAGGTAGGGGGGGGGGGTTATTTACCTCTTTAGGAATGAGTGCTAATAAAGTTGAGTTAATTTCACTTCCCTTTTTGAACCTCCATTCGACATAGTCAACCATCCTACAAAAATCAAATTTGATAATATGTCAATGTTTCAGGTAAAAAGGGAGAAGACAACCCATTTGGACCAAGGAGCTCATCAAGATCAATGGATAGGATCATGTCCCAAATTTCTTATTCTGTTGATGAATGCATTAACTTTTCATTATCCTCTTTTGATTGGGGTGCTCCAACATAGTATCTACATATTTCTGATGGATTGGGCCTTGTTCCAAAAATGAATCTCCAAAATAAAGGAGGATATATTCTTTTATTTTATAATAGGAGCTTAATGATTCCCCATTCCACATAATAGATTTCACATTATTGTGTTATAGGTGCATCTTGGCTTGTTTATGGAAAACGTTAGTGTTTCGATCCCCACCACAGAACCACAAACTTCTATATTTTAGCCTTCAAATGTCATCTTTTGCACTATGAGCATTTTGCAGATAATATAATTTTTTCCTCATTTAATAGCTCCTAAGAAACCGACTCTTGCTCTAGCCATTGTTGAATCTTTTCTAGATTTTTTTGTGTGTGTAGTTATGTCCTTGTCTCTTGCTTTGAAATTTTCTTTAGCCTTGGTTTTTAAAGCTATTTTTGTTGCCTTGATTTTTTCTCCCAAATATACATAGGGGATCAAACCACCCATTAGCAATAGGTTTGGTAAACTATTTCACAGAATTCGAAAGATTTGGACCATTGAGAATTAAATCAAAAGGGAAGAGGGCCATAATATTTTTGTGAATGGACAAATTAAACTATTGGTCTATGATCATAATTGCTTTAAGCCAATGATTGTGAAGAGAAGGAGACTCTTTGATTAAGATAGTCATTGTGTACCAGATATCTATCCAACCTTGATGCAATGTGTTCAGGGCCCACCCTTTTTTTGCTCCAAGTATATTTTCCTTTATCTAGCTTAATATCGATCATATCTTATATGGAGATGTAGTCCTTGATTCTTCCTCTAAATGGATCATGAACAAGATTGCCTCCTTTTTTCTCCCATGGATGAAGAGTAGTATTGATCACTTTTTCTTGATATGCTAAAAGCATCTAGGCATTGATCATATTGAATACCTTCCTGGTGGAGAGATGAAGAAAACATAGCACAATCCAATGGAACAATTTTTGCTTCTCGATCAACATGAAGATTGAAGGAGGCCATAGTGTGCATAAACCTCTTGATGCTCCCCTTGAAATGACTTTAAAGACATTACATCCCCACCAAATACTATAGCTTGTGTGGAGGAATTCACGTTCCCCCAACTTTGTCTTCTAGAGTAAGAGGATATCAGGTCCCTCTTCTTTAATAATTGTTCGAAATACTAGGGGGGGATGAATCAGTGTTTCATTCACAATCATATTTTTCTCAACTTATGCTTTTATTTTCAAAGTCTTATTGAACCATTATTCCGTTAGAAACACATTATGTTGTAGCTCTATGCATATTTAGTAACCATGAGTAGAATTTAACATAAGAGCAGATAAATTGTAAAAAGTAAAACACACCATCAACACATCAACACATCAACACATCAACATATAGGGACAGCAAATTTTTAGGTGGAAACCCAAAATGGAAGAAAACCATCATTGTTGTTGTTTGCTTTGTCTTCTTATTATTAGAGAAAATTCTTTACATCTTGCACCAGTGCATACTTTTACTAGTGCATAGTCTCCTACCTTCACTAAATTTTCTATTTGCTACTGGAAGGAAGCAACCACTCCCTCTAACTTCTTAGAAATACTGGTGGAGGCGGGGGGTCTGGTGAAGTAAAATTATAAGTGTGGACACAAACAAATTCCTCTAGCCCAATAATGGGTCTAGTCACAACTAATACATTCTATGGAAGATTTCCTTGGGTTAGAACCAATTAAGAGGTCCTACCTCTTAGTATGCTTATCCCGTTTGATGACGTCCTTGCTTTCTCACTCCAACTATTTCTCGCTTCCTTCTTCAAGCACCTAAAACAAGTAAACAACAACAAACAACCATGATAATAGAAAAATTGTAATTCAGCCTACTTAACAAGTCAAGAAACATTAAGCCATGAATATGTAAGATGACAAATCATGTAGGAAATCAATCGATAGTTGCATATATATTGAATCAAGAAGAGATTACAACCATTGCCTTGACGTTGTTGTTCTCCTCTGACAAGACCAGGTTCCCACACACTTATGCTAGCATGACATGATGGCCTCAATCAACAATAGTTTTAAGGCTCTTCCCTTTAGGCTTCACTCCAAAACAAAATAACACTTCTCCCTCACACAACTAGAGTGCTACAACTATGAATAACTTGTTGTTTACTCCAACCAAAAATAGCACTAGCACACCAACATTGACACTTCAACACTAACACTAGCTTGTGCTTGGGACGAAGGGAGGTTTATATAGGATGAATGGATGGGAGATGGATCCTCTTCTCATGGGAGAAGGTATTATCCCTTGAGGTAGTTCCATCATTATAGGGGAAAGGAGCCCAAACTGACATCCTCGACCCCATCCATCCAAACCAGTTACCAGACTTATGTTACGAAGCTTCTAGAGCTGGAAGCTTCTGCTCTTAATTTAAAAAACTTTCCATAATAGGACCGACGTGACTGGAACACAGGTCAGTCGCTCCGATCGATGCTAGGGACAGTGTTAATCTTTGCACATCAGCACAGGGAAGACAAGAGCCATTAACATTGGTCTTGTAAACTGGGCAAAACAGAAGTTTCAGGGGAAATGGTGCAAAAGGGAATTGATCTGCTCATGAAGAGGAACACAATGGGGATTTCTTCATGAAGGGAAAGCATGTAGGGTTCACTGTAAAGGTCCTCCAGGATCAAGGAACGGGGAGTATAGGGACAGTGAAAAAATGTTGTGTAACAGGGGGGGATGAATCAGTATTTCATTCACAATCTTTTCTCAACTTGTGCTTTTATTTTCAAAGTCTTATTGAACCATTATTCCATTAGCAACACATTATGTTGTAGACCTATGCATATTTAGTAACCATGAGTAGAATTTAACATAAGAGCATATAAACCGTAAAAAGTACAACACACCATCAACACATCAACATATAGGGACAACAAATTTTTAGGTGGAAATCCAAAATGGGAGAAAACCATCATTGTTGTGGTTTGCTTTGTCTTCTTATTATTAAAGAAAATTCTTTACATCTTGCACTAGTGCACACTTTTTCTAGTGGGTAGGCTCCTACGTTCACTGAATTTTCTAGTTGCTATTGGAAGGAAGCAACCACTCCCTCTAACTTCTTGTGATCCATGTTTCACAATATTTCAAACTGGGACCACCTTTAACACCTTTAACAACAATTGATTTGGTAGGCCACTTTTCAAAATTTTTCAAACTAGACCTATAATACACCCAAGGATTCTTTGCACTCAAAATTTGTTCAAACACAAATGCTCATCAAACCAACTTTCATAAAGGACAAACACTTCTTTGTTGTAAGAACAAGATGCTATTCTCAAACTGAATCAATTGAACATGTACCAAAAAACTCATTAACATATACTATCACCGTAACTCATAAATTATTACATTCAAATCAAAGTTCTGAATATGAAAAGATACATCAACAAGCTTAAAAAACAACTAATAGTGAAACTTATAAGCAAGACAATGACAACAACATATCATGAGTAAAGATTTGAAGAAATGCATGGATTATCTTCTACCTTCAACTTCATACAACTTCTGAATACTTAGGGTTTGTCGCTACAACCACAACAATTAGTTTATCACGTATGATTTGTCATAAATACCTTTGATCTATTCACTGGATATGACCATTGAAAGCAATATTCTATCAATGATCTCTATACATTCTTATCTCAATTCATCATTCAAGTTACAACTAGTCAACAAGACATACAACCTTTGGATTCATCTTATAATGTCATTTACCAACCAAGACAATCTCACTATCAAAGTTAAGAACATCTCTACAAACACTTATGATAGATATATTACAAGTCACAAAAGCTTCTCCTAACACCAAGATCTACAGACAAGTCAAGTAGTAGCTACAAAAATCAAACACTTGAACACAAGCAACATACAAGAATCTTTGTCATTCAAAGCTTATCCTTATCTCTGCATACACACTGTTAAATCAATAACAAATTCTACATACACTATCAAGGCAACATAGTGAATAATGCATACACATCTCGACCTTCAACCTCTCTACATACACACTTTCAAATAAACAATAAACTTTGCATACACTATCAAGGAAACATAGTGACTTATGCATACACAACTCAACCTTCAACCTCTCCGCATATCAAGGAATAAAAGGACAAGCCATTCAAACCACACACTAATCCCTGCAAACATTAAAGTAATCTCTGCATACACACAGATATTTTTTGGAAAACCTTGTCTGCAACACAAACACGTGAGATACTACAACCTTTGTTTCGTTCAATCAGATCTTTACAAACAAGTCAACTAAAACTTCATTGTTCTACATATCAAAACCTCTCTATACAATGGCATCCAAAGGTCCTCTTTGTCTCTACAAAACCCTTCCAATAATCATTGCAAATTTGTCTCATAACCCTACAATATACACTGCATAATTTATGTATAAAGTAACACAATGATATATATATATATAGACTGTCAAAACATGTCATTGATCTATGTTTAACAATGATCACTGCAATTAATGGCTATGAATAAGATACCTATACATATAGGCCAGATCTAAACAAGTGATGTGAAAATATTTAGAAACATATGCACATTGTTCATAACAAGATCTCATTCATTTCTTCCTGCATCAAATACTAGACATAACACATTATAGGTCTATTCTATTTTCCCTCTATTACATTTGCAACAAACAAATTAGAGTGAATAGATATATTTACCCTTATATCTCTCAATGTTATACCTCATCCTTGCACCCTGATACACACGTGTATGAGACAAATCACAAGAAACTCAAAGAATGCACACACTAGCAACTCAATCTTCTTCTCCTTTTATAATCTCTATCCCCTGCTAATACCACAAGCAAATCCCTTGGATTTGTTGATGGGAAACCTTTGACAGAATCAAATAGGCATTGTTGGACCTTTCGCAAGACTACATTGGACAAAAACCATTGTTTATCCCTAATTTCTTTTCTTTTCTATGCTTACAGACAATAACACACCTCTACCCTTTAGGAAGTGTCTTATAACACATGTCTTGAACATAACACCTATGTTACCCTAGGTGGTAATGCCCCTTCAGCAATGGTAACCTACGTTACTCTATCTCCATGCTCTAAAAGCTGTGAAAACACAATCAAACTTCACTCAAACTTTATCCAACTTCTATCATGCCTTCTCCAACACCTGTGGATCCCGTCAAGCTTTGATAAGGCTTGAATAACACCTCACAAACCTCAATAGACCTTCTCCAACTTGTCACCATGTTAATTAGTAGAATTCACCACATTCAGGCCCTATAGACCTTATACAACCACAATCATCATCCTAGCATATCCATAATAGTGACAAGAACATGATGACAAGAGAGACAAGACATCCAAGTTAACATCAAGGCCAACACACTAGAAAATAATGCCAAAAATAAGGTTTTGAACTGTTGTTACTTTCCTTCAAATCCTAATCACAATTTTAGGAGACTAGTTTCATCATTTACTTGAAGTTTTTGTTAATCCTCCTTGTGAAGGAGACTAGCCTCCTTATTTTCTGGTTGCTCTTGGGCCTTTATTGTACATGCTTTTAATTGTTGGTTGTGTACCCAATTCCTTGTCTTTTCCTACTTGTTCATTTAAGATATCTTGCTTGGTCCTTTTGTCCACCTCTTTTATCATTTTCTTGGGTCATAGATCTTTCTTGCACTTTCCATCTAATCCCTCATAGGTCAATCTTGAGAGGAATGGCCTAGTTTCATTTTTTGTCGTAGAAGTAGAAAAGCAAACCTCCTTTTCATCTAATTCTATAATTTTTGTGGTTTTGATGGGTACTAGGGCATCTTACAAAGGGAGCATATCGCCAAATCATGCTTACTCTCTTATCGTCTCATTAGGGATCAATGGGGTTTCTGCATTTTCCATGGGTACTCGCATGTATTTCCTATTTTCAAAATTGGCAAGGACTTTATATCTATTTCTTGAGGGACCATGATTGTTGGATTCGCTACTTTATGGTGACTAAACTTCAAGAGGGAATTTTGAGGATGATGGGTCTTGAGGAGAAACAAGAGCCACATGTTGACGGTGCTGGACCCACCAACATGTCAAGGGATCTCCCCGTAAGAAGTCCCAATTAGACCTCAGACCATTTGGTGTAGGATTCCCAACAGTGGGTTGTACGGTAATGACTTGACTGTGATTTTGCATAGAGGCAAGTAAGATAACTCTGTTGGTAGCAAGGGTGTGACAGTTGCAGTAAGACAAGGAAGGTACATGAACAGTTTTAACACATGGAGAGTTGGGTGAGTGCGCCCCTTGGAAACCTGTGGTATCACGGGGCTTGGAAGGGAACACACGAGCAAAGATGCATCACAAAATGGAAATAAAGTTAACTAACAATCCAAAGTGATGGTTTAACCAATCAACACATTTTAGTAAGATTCATACATACTTATACATAATAGTCCATACATGCATGCGTAAGAAAATAGGTACATATACCATTTAGAGTAAACAAGATAGTTGGAATACAATATTACATATGCATGAAATGTGTTGGCTCTGTTATATTAAGAAGTGTAAGTTCTAGTCATACAATACATCCATGTCCAACCACTAGTTCCGACAGTCGAACGTTACAGCCACAACTGCTTGCTCCTCCAAAGAGATGTACTAGCTATGCGCAGTGGAGAAGCCAAGGCTCATTACAATACTATCCAAGCTCTCTCTAAGATAGTCTTATCGGAAGTTTGGGTGACCAAAAGCCTATACAATGAGTTATGAGGTGTTATTTATAGCAAAGGGTGGGGTGACCCTTGACATTCCCCTTTGAGACCATTCATCTAACTTCATGACTCTTCAACTACTCTATGACTGTTACATTCAACTATCGACACTTGAACTTCCACTTGACAAGATGTTACATTAAAGTGCACATATGCCCATGTGAGACAAATTGGCTTGAGCAAGCCATGCAAGACATCACTCACACTCAGACCGTTGTGGCGAGACCAAATCTTTGACATGCTTGTGATGGTAGAAGGTGATGAGCTAGTGCTAAGCTTGGTTGTCCGTGATGGTGTCCGTGCTCTCAATGGTGACATCTTGTTGAAGTGAACTCTTTCCTTCGTTGCATCTGGGTGCATTGATATGGCTCCTCTGTCCAACTCGTCTAATAGCATGTGCATAGTCATCCTGGTGTGACCGGTCTAACAACATGTTGATGTATAGTGTCTAAGATGCTCTCCAAGCATGTGTTGGTGGCCCTGCGCATCAACTTGTTGAGATACATGTTTAGCTCCAGTTGGAATTGCTTCTTGTCTTTGCCTTGGTGAGTGTGCCAAATGGGTGGGATCGCATGCATGCACATAATGGCATGCATGTTGCTGCATTCCCTTGAATAGGATCAACAACATTGCTCATCTTGTTCAATCTATGCGAGCTGTTAGGATGGAGCTATAACTTGTACGGGTGCAGCTTCATCCGTGAGTGCTTGTTGCACCCCTTGTTGTACCTATTCCTGCTGCAACTCATTCTCTCATCTACGCAGCTCTTGTTCTTCATTGAGTTCCTACTTCACCACATGCAACTCCTTTGTTCCATTCTCTGCCTTTGCGTGATCTTCATGTCGCGTCGTCACCTCATAGCCTAAGTCTCCAAAGTTGCTTTCATCACAAGTGGATCTGCTTGAGCTTGCAACTTTGTTCTGCCTCTGTGTTGTCAACAACCTTCTTCTTGCGTTCGTTGCATTCGATACGCTACCTTCAACTGTTATTGATGGTGCTACTTGTTGTGATGCTGCTGTTGTCATATCTTGATGTCCATGTCTATGAACAACTTGATGTCTTTGTGGGTAGGCAAGTTCATAAACACTTGATCGAATACATCCCCAAGTGTGCTCTGAGAGATGTCTTCTACTCTGCTCTCCTATAAGTCATTGTACCTATGCTGCTGAGAGATAGATGAACACCTAGAATTGCGTAATGCACAGTCCAACTTGGTCTGCTGAGGACTGAAACTGCACAATGCGCAATTTCAGTCAGTAGTGACATGCAACCATCAAACTGCATTGTGCAGTTTCTGGGCCCTACAAGAGACTGCCTCCAAGAATTGCGCAATGCAATCCTAGAGGTTAGTGCCTGGCTAGATTTGCACAATTTCTGGAGGAAGGCAGAGCCTTCGCTTCCAGAAATTTGCAGTGCTAGCCGGGGAAGGCACGGTTCTAGCCAAGGCAGCTCATTCTGACCAACGGGCTACTGAAAATATGAGGTGTGAATGGATGAGGAGATGAGTGCAAACAAGAGTGAATGATCATTCATGCAGACAACAAGTGCAACATTCAGAAAACGGGAAAGCATGCAAGTGTGTGAAGCGAGTCGCTGCAACGACAATCGTCCATGCAAAAACAGTTCCATGCATACGACAACAGTGAGATGCAAACGAAAACTAAAACGATGTTAGTACAAGATAAATGCATGTAAATGACAAAAATCACTCACTAAAACCGAGTAGACAACACTCACACAAAGCGAAACACAAAAAGCGACAGAAACGCAATACAAGTCATGAACATCGAACTTACCCGAAGACAACTAAGCTAAATGTGCCAACGAATCCTAGATGCAATGCGGGATGCCAGAGCTGTAAGTTCGATGTGAGGAATGAGACGATCCTTGCATGTAACCTCCAACTGCTAAAAATAGATCCCAGAATCAAGGGATGCCTTTGCATGTAGCCTTGGGAAGAGTAGCCCATGCATGAAAATCATTTTTGCTCGGTCCTGGAGGGAACCGGTCAACTCAACTGCACATGCAAGAGCCTGCTCAACTGCTAGGAGAAAATGCAAATTTCTGGGAGGGAGTTGGGCTACCTAGCTAAGATAATTGCGCAATTTCTGGGCAGAGCGTCTGTGTGCTGCCTGCTTCCTAGGATTGTGAAATTCCTAGGCTGAGCAACCCTGCTGGGAAGAATTACACAATTTTCTTAGTGAAGCTTGACCGATAGATTTGCGCAATTCTGGAGCCCAATAGTCTGCCAGACAGAATTGCGCAATTTCTGGAGGGAAGGCTGGTTGCCCTCTAGAATTGTGTAATTTCTTGAGGGAGATACTCAACCTACAGTTGGACCAAATCCGGAAGAAAAATCTGTGAGGGGAATGCAACAAGCTCTTATGGACAGGCTATCATTCTGCAAGAAAATTACTCAAGCTTGTGTACTTAACGAAGCAAGACATGTTGCTGTGAAATGTTTGTAGGAAGCCTCCAAAACGAAGTTAAGGAAAAATTTTGGAGGGTGGTTGTAGCTGCTACAACACTTGGTGACACATTGGTAGAACTCCAGCTCTCTGAATGGACCTTGTTCATGAAAAGCAAGTCTAACACCTTTGGAAGTATTGTTCAGTTCTCAATTCATCTTGGTTTCACACTAGCTCGATTGTAAGATGTAGCATCTGCCAAGATCTTGATCGATTGACACACATTCCAAGCTAAGGAAACACATTTGTTTCGATTGGGGCTGAGGTGTATGTTGGTGCACTAGCAGTATAGTCATTAGATTTTTAGTTTCATCTCTGGTGTTACTCTGTTGCCAGTAGACCTGGACAGTACCCTCGCACAGTCACATAGGAACACAAGCATGGCTCTGCTACTAGCGAGCCTGGTCAATACCCTGACGGAGTTACTTGCATCACATCTTTGTGCAGGAAGCATTTCTCTTCTTTCGCCTTATTCATTTTTCATTTTTTAAAATTTTCACTTTTAACTTTTTGTTCTTTCATTTTTTCATTTTCACAACTGTGAATAACACTTATTCATTTGAGAGGCAGAAAAGGGATCCTGACTTATTGAGAGCAGAAAAGGTTGTTATTGTAGAAAAGTAGTTTATTGTACCTCTAACGTGCCTATTAAGGTTTTCCCCCTCACCTTACTCTACTTAACTGAGCTGATAAGGGTTAAGCCAAAACAACCGACTAGAGTAGGTGACACTAGTTAGCGTGCAAACATTGTGTTTTCCCCAAGGTTCACTTTGAACAATACATATTTTCCATCGACATATCATGGATTAAAAGTAACAAGTTCTTCATATAGAGGTTTTTATCACAAATAACCAATTAGTGATAGTTGTACAAGGCCTCTTGTATTTTACCTAGCTTGTTTCAAGAGTCATACATGGTTTCATGTGAAACTAACCTATGAACAAAACAAGAAAACAAACAACAAAGAAAAGTAGAAGCATAAGCAAAAGTGAAAGAAAAGTGAGTAATCAAACAAGCAAGCAAGCAAACAAAAAAACAAAACAAGCAAAGAAGCATGCAAGCAAACCAACTGAAAGCAAACACTACTACTCCTAAGCTAATGGTGCATGGGTCTGATCACGCGAAGTGATATTTCCAATGTAGCCACCAGTGCATTGGTTGACCCATGTTGGTGAAGGCTTGGTCTGCGGGCAACCTGGTTGTGCGGACCAACAAGAAAGAAAGATATAACAATGAAGACAAACACACTTCATGTTTACAAGTGCCCACAGGCATAAGTGAGTGCAAGTACATGACAAGCAATCCATTGAATTATCATGGTGTTGTGCGACACTGTGTGCAACTCTGAAGCATACACACATTCTTGACTATGACATGCAATAAAAAGAAAAGAAACAAAGACAACTTGCGTCGTGCATGCGTGCTTGCAATGTAAGATTCCTCTAATGCATGAGAAATAGGATCGTGCAGTTTGAGTGGAGGAAGCATGATCTGTGTGTGAGCTTGATCTTAAATGCATAC
>APFE030891825.1:12708-28698 GCA_000404065.3 Pinus taeda
CCTTATATTTCGGATTCAAGCAGTAAGGTCACTGCTTGACTGGCTTTGCATCGGGTTTTAGGGTGATCTTCATCATTCCTAAGTCACCAACGATCCCTTTTAAGTCAGTAATTTTGGTTAGAAAAAAATTTTGGTATTCGTGGAATAACTCAGTGACCTTATCCACCGTGGCATCATCCCAATTGTCCCTAGGCTTTGTGTACTTTGGCTTTGCCTCTGTTCCAATGTTGACCTACTTTGCTTTTAGTAGTGCGATGATGTTAGGATCCTCAATTGATGGTCTTCGAACCTCACAACAACCTTCTGTTTTTGGAATGTTGATATTTGATGGTCCTCATCATCCTCCTCAACATTTGCGTTGTAACACTCTAGTGCACAGCTCAGCTGTGCCCCCCAATCTGGTTGGAGTACTTCTTTGGGCTCCTAGAGTGTTTCAAAGATAGCTGCTTTTACTACCTACAATGCAATCTCAACAATATTGCACCAACGATCTTCACACAATATATTGCATTCGCTCATACCATGGCGTAGCTCCATTTTAGCATACCAATCCATGTGTATGACATCCAGGGTATGATAGAACAAATATACCCATTCAGGTTGTGGCTCTTCCCCGTAGACCTTGGTCCATTTTGCGAGGTGTGTACATGGATCATCTCATCCGTTATACTTGTCTACTAGCAAAAACTGTGGTTTCCCAAATTGTAGGTGCATCATTCTTCTACATTCGCACTAGTCCTTAATATTTCTTTGATGCGTACCCCACCATCTGGTGGGCGTAGCACATAGTGCCCATTTGAGAGCATCAAAACATTGTTGTTCCAATACTTCACTCTCAAATTTGTTCAAAAAGTCATCCACTGCTGTCAACCCATCATACCTAGGTAGATCCCTTATCTCCGTGGTTATGAAACATAGTGATCTTATCACCATGTTGAAATTAAGCATTGTTACTTAGTGTCGTCGATTCTGCCATCACTCTATTTCTTCATCCGAATCCGAAGTACAAGAGCTTTCTCACTCCCATGAAATCCTACCATCTGCAGTCAAGTTCACCCAATCCTGTTCTCGCGTGGTTATCTTGTAGATGCATTCTAGATCATCATCACTATCATTGTCGTGCATTGGTTTGGTGTATCATGCTCCTTCGACTAGATCTAGCGGTACTACTACACGTAGTGACTTTTTCTCAAAGATCATTTTGTGCTTCTTCAGATTTATGATTCTGTTCATATCAGTGGCCCAGTCTATTCCCAGTAGTGCCGGATAGGGACTTTGGTCATCGACAATCTCTATCACATCGAAATCTGCCAATGCGCTTGGACCTTCAATATCCACCATTATCACTTGCAATCTCCCCATGGGGAGGATCTTCTATTGGTTTTCCATTCGCAATTAAATAGGAGACCATTGTAGTGTGAGTTTGCCCATGTGTTCACATGTTTGTTTCAGCAGTACATTCACGTCTGATCCGAGATCTAGGATTACCTAATCCATTTCATACTCATTGATTTGCGCAATCAACCTCATTTCCCTTCCTGTGCACAATGCATGATTTCCAAGTTTTCATACCACGTGTAGTTCTCCTAACCCCATGCACCTAGTGATAAGTTCCTGTAGTTCTTTTATTGCCTTGCTATCACATAGTAGTTTCATACATGTCTCAGGAAAGGTAGTGAGCATTGAAGGATCCATCCCTGGTTCTAGTTGATGCTTACTACCTAAAGTGGAGGCCTTCGTGAAGCTCTTCTTAGCTTCCATGAACGTCTCCTTCATGCACTCAAAATCAAACTCAAGTTCCTTTGTAGGAGCCTTGCGAACGCACACACTTTCTTCTAGCTGCTTACTTTTATCATCTCCGATGGTCATATCACTTCTGAGCACTATGTTTACATTCAAATCTTCTTCGCATGGGTCAGATCTCATCATTTGCAAATTTTGAGTCAGGGGATGCTGGAGTACCCCTTTTTCATGCAACCTCACTATCAAGGTAGGGCAATCTTCTGCCTCATGATCAAATTGAGTATAATACAAACATGATGTTCTTTTTGGATTCATACAATCATGGGCATAGTGTCCGAGCTCTTCGCAATTGTAGCAAATTAGTTGTCCGCGACCCCTTCCTGGTCACATTCCACCTCCACCTTGTACATACCGCTGAAATCTAGCATTTGCCATTCCTGTATTTGGGTCGAGGGATCACATTTTGGTCTCTACCCTATAGGTAGGAGTCTGATCCACCATTAGTTCGTAGCTTCTGTAGGTGCATTCATCATGGCTTACCGGCCTACAGAAATTACAAAATAATTGTTGGGACGTCTGCGTATAATTCTACAATAGATGACCATTATTCATAGTGTGTTTTCCTCCTATTTGACAAATCACACACCATAATGCAGATGTCATGCTTGGTCCTACTTGTGCCTCAGGTCTTATTGGCATCAGCCTTCCTCTCGCCAAGTAATTTGCGAATACTAGATAGTGGTCCTTGTCATGCCCCTGGCCTTTTCGTTTTATGCACCATACCTCCTCGTACGCCTCTAGCCTAGTTGTCCTATCCTATTTCAAACTCTACATTTTTAGACACAAATTTTGCAATTGTGCATGGATTTGTTAGACTCCTAGACCAGGATCTTGTATAGGGGTCTCATGCAATCTCATTTCCATCTCCAAGGCTTTGGCCTAGGTGGAAATATTTTGTTGTGACAAGGCCATCCTTAAATGCAGTGTTAATGATGCTACAAACCATGTGCAGTGTTGTCCATCCATTAAAGTCATGTTGGCTTCGCGAATCATACTCTTTAGTCTCTAGTCCAAATCCCATGGGGTATCGCCCAAGAGAATTGTGATCTCCTTAAACCCAATAGTTGATTGTGTCTTTGACTTTGGCTTGCTAAATTCCCTATTTAGCGCAACCTGGATATCTATGATTCCTACATTTGGATGGCCATTAGAATGCTTAATGTACGATGTTAATGCATGATCCTGCAATGCGCTTATCAATGTAGCCTTTTTTATATTGGCATCCATGACTCCTTGTGCTTCCCATACTGCTCTTACCATGAACTAGAATTGGTCTGGATCTTCATTCCCTACTCCTCCAAATATTGTTAGTTTGATCACACTCACCATACTAAATTGTGGTTGTGGCAGAGGTGGGGTGGGTGGAGATGGAGGTGAAGATGGTGAGATGGGTGGTAGTGTAGGTGGAGGTGGTAAACATGGAATTCATTAACTTATCAGATTGGCCGCGCTTCTTGGAGAAACTTTCGAGAGCTCTTCCTTGCTTTCCCGCGAGGGTGAAATTAATGGACTAGTTTCTAACTCTTCAGTACTTTCATTTCTATAGATCTTCCCACTTCACATAGTCCCAAACATTAATTTATTCACATAACTCGCTTTTCAAACAATAACATCTTAATCCAAGTATTCAAAGATTTAATATACTTACCTTGCAGCCCTTTGAGGAAGCTTCATTCTGCTTCACTGTACTTGATGGTTGTATCTACCACAAACTCAGTGATAAATCCTCCTATAATTCGATCAAGCCAATGATGCACAACCCGTGCGATCTTATCTTCTAATGTTTCTAATCTGCGGACTAATTCTGGAGTCCACACGATTGGTTTATCAAGCCTGCACCTTCCCTAACTATCTACTAGCTTTAGGATCCACTCATACAACTCAAAAGGAAAAGATGCAAAGAGAATTTCATAGGTTTCCGTATATAAGTAGTGCTCTAGCCACTATTCCTTAGATGCTCATGGATTGCTATTTTCCTGCGTCACAAACTCGTGAATCGTCTTCTCCAACCACACTTCAATTTATTTCTTTCTTGGATTCTAGTGACATGACATCAGACATCCCTTATGCAAATCTTGATCCCGGCAATAGAACCATTTGTTGGCTTATAAGAGCTTGACCCAGGTTCAGAGGTGATTTATCCAAACAAATCCCTGTACTACTAGCCCTTTCGATAATAGTCCGCAGAGTGCGGGATGAGGTCTCACTCGAAGTAGTATGGGAGGGTGCTAGAACTAGGTTTCCCAACCATAGAGATGTCTGATGACTTTCGGTGGTCTGCGGTTTGACCCTGCGCACACATCACTACGCACACCTATCAGTACTTCACAGCCTGTAATGTTGTCTTCATGTAGCCCTACTTGGGGCCCAATCCGTGTTATTACCTAATTCCTTACTATTAACCCAATATTAGTTGATCACTTAGCTTATCAGTATGTGTCTAGTTATATTTAATAATGTTTAGCATTCATATAAGTGCGCACGATAAAGAAAACAATATAATTAAGCAAGAAATAGCAGAAGAACAGATACACAAGATTTGGAATCAACCTTCTCTTTATTATTCTTCTCCTTGGTTATAGACTCGACTCTGCCCTACGCACTCAGCTTCAGGTGTTCACGCACTTAGCTGTGGACTCTACTAGACCTCTACACACTCAGCTGTAGAGCCTCTTCCTACTACTACGCCCCAAAGAACTTAGACCTTTACTCTATGCTCACTATCTTCTAGACTCCATTTGTTTTTCCCATGTATCTCTAATTATCTTTACAACTTAGAGCCTCACTCTATTTATACAATCCCATGGTTTGCGGACCATGGGTAGGCTGACACTACATTCAAAAATTAGGTCGAACAACCCTATGAATCTAACATACAATTTACGCTCCGTGCCGACAATTCGTGGAGTCTTTATAACAATAATACTCAAAACTCGGGGTTTGAGCCCCAAGATATGCTGTGGAGGGATTCCATGCCCAACAAACCCCAACATAAAACAGTTTAGAGATGTGTATAATTTCTTCCTGATCAACCATAGGGGATAAGATAATTCATTTATTTATGTTCATCTCTAATCTCGATGCATCTCTAGTTATGACCAAAATATGATGAAAGGTCTGCCATTAATCCAACGATATCAAACAAAAAGTAAGAGCATCATCCACAAAGAAAATATGGGCAACAAAAACTGACCATGTTACCTGAATACCCTTAAAAGTGCCCTTAGCCCGACCTACCCTTATCTTCAAACTAAGTCCATCCTTAACAACTATAAATAACAAAGGAGACAATGAAAATCCCTGGAAAAAGACCCTACCAACCACGAAAAACTTCTGTGGTAAACCATTTATTAATATCACAGAATTTACGTTATACCTTATATATAGAAAGTTAATTATTCTAAGAAAAACCTAGTGTAGTATCGACCTCTCTTTTACAAATACTACTATAAATTAAGTATATAATTATACATTATTATCTTATCACTCGCAGGTATAACGTGTCCAATAAATCATTCACTAGCCAAGTTACTTACTTTTTGACCAAAAATTAAAACTCGTAGTTTAAAGTTTATATTATAAAACTCGAAAGATATTTTTTTTAAATAATTTGTTTTATTTTTCTTACATTCTAATTGTCATAGTCTTATTGTGCTATCATTGTACTTGGCACATTCATTGTCAACACATTTAATGTTTAGGTTCATTTTCTTTTCATTAGGCCCTCATTTAATGAATTTGGTAACACGCCTTGCTTAAGACTCTAGTGTCTGCAGGGATGGCCAGTCGCTTCCACATTTCCATGGTTTTTTTGTCAGCGTTCCTAACTTTGGAATAAAACGTTAAATATTTAATGAAATTCATTTATCACCTATACTCCAATCACATTCAACTACTATGAGATGACATCCTCCATAAGTGCTTGACACCTATTTTTTTAAAATAATTTGTTTTATAGTCTTATCGTGCTATCATTGTACTTGGCACTTCCATTGTCAACACATTTAATGTTCAGGTTGATTTTTTTTTCTTGGGCTCTCATTTAATGAGTTTGGTAATGCACCTTGCTTAAGACACGGGGGCTTCACTACAGGAGAAATATCATACCACGTGCATTCATATTAGGGGATATATATCGAGAGAAAATTGACATAATATATTAAGCATATAATAGGGGGTAAAGGGGTTTTATATTCACATATATAGGAAATGGAGCTCAAAATCAATGAAAAGATGTAATGGGGTATAAAAATAGTCAATCAAAAAATAGATTCCTACAATATATACTAAAAGTAAGGATATTTTAAATTGGTAAGGTGTATTGGGTTTTTATTGGTAGGGGGTTAAATATTGTGATTTTTAGAGCTATTTTCCAATATTTAGTCAGATTAAGGGTATTGTTTAGTATTCTACAAACGCAGGTGCTATGTCCAAGGTTCATTGAGTGAAACTCCCATGGCTTAAGACTCTGGCATCTGTAGGGCTGACAGGTTCCACATTTCCATAGTTTTTTTTGTGAGTGTGTCTGGGTAAGGAATAAATCGTTCAATATGTTTAATGAAATTCCTTTATCACTTGTACTCCGATCACGTGAATAAATTGTTTAATATGTTTAATGAAATTCATTTATTACTTGTACTCCGATCACATTCAACCTCTGCGAAATGATAATGATCCTGCATAACTGTATGACACTTCTGTAGTGGGATCTGTGCATGTTTTTTATTTCACATAAATTACATTAGGATTATTTATGTCGAGTCACAAGTGAATAGATTGTTATTTTTTTTATACCTTAGTTAAAATGGTAAGTGAAATCATAATTTTCATTATTCTTAAGTGTATTATGTGGTTATGTATTAAGTTAAAACATGTGACAAGTGATATAAATATGGATAGCTAAGTGTGACTGACTAGTTAATATCTATTACATGAAAATGTATTGCTAATAAAGTTATGTATATGATAAGTTATTTACTTACCATTTTGGACCACATGAATTAAAGTGTGGTTTTCATATTAGTTTTTCATTAGAATAGTTAATATTATTTAATACTCATATAAAGGTCATTGTTCATCATGGCCTTTGGGCAACGTTTGTGATTTGCAAAATTGTTTTGTGAACCCATTCTCCACCTTAAGGGATATCACATGATAAAGTTTATTATGATTTTCAATTTCCACATGGCATTATCATAATTTAAGACAAAAGGCCACTTTCTCTAGAGTTCATGGAACGTATTAAAGTGCAAGGAAACAATCTACTTTTTATTTATGGTATATGTGAAGATATAATTATTAAGGAATGATTTGCATTTTCCACATGGCATTATCATAATTTAAGGAAAAAGGCCACTTTCTCTGGAGTTCAAGGAATGTATTAAAGTTCAAGCAAACTATCTACTTTTTATTTCTAGAATATGTGAAGATATAATTATTAAGGAATTCGATTCATATGACAAGGCATCAACCCATACTAAATTTCACCACGTCACAAAAAAATCATATTTTTAAATAATATTTATTTTATTAAAAAAAAATATTATATCATAATTGGCAATTCTTATTAAATGTCATTTTTTTATTGTTTATATTAAACTCCGTTTTTAAATTCCGAAGGATTTTTTTTACTTATTTTTATTATTATTATTATTTAATTCAGTTGTAATTATATTGTATCTAAAACAAATCTTTTTATCTATTAATTTTATTATATATAATTTATAATTCCTATGCTAATGCCACTCACTCAAATCCTTGACACTAATGTGTAATATAATGACTGCATGTACTTGTACCATTTATGAACTTGTTAATGTGGTCAAAAGAATATTAACTAAGAATATTAAGTGTGAAACAACTAAACTCGAAGTTTTAGAACAATTAAGCTCGAAGTTTTAGAACATAAAACTTGGAACTAAGGCTTATACTTTGCCTATTATTGTAATTACATCTCTCTCAATCATCCCTAATGAAAGTTTCATTTTCTACTCTAATTTAACTATATTCAAATTAAGTCAGAACATAACTTCAATAATTAAACTAAACCGCAAGAAAGCTACGTAGGCTAACTATGTAGCCATGTACAATATTTTTTTTTAAATCCTTTAACACATGGTTTTAACATATTATGTTTTCATTACATAGCTTAAAATAATTTATTTATTTAAATTAAAACTTATAAATACAAATTTATTTAATCAATTTTTCAGTTTGGAGTATAACTAAAAATTATTTTGATTGGTTTAGTAGTTAGTCAACTTTAATAACACAAAACTAAGGCATGAGCAAACCTTACTATCTTATCAATCACCAATAAATGGTATGGTTTTATTTAAATCAAAATGACAAATTTATTTATATTTATAAATTATAACTGATAATAACTAGGTTATAGCTAAATTATAATAAATTTTCATAATATTTGAAACACATTTAGTTGATTCGAACTAACAACATATTAAATCAACTTTGAAAGGTTTAGTTAGTTCATGCCAATGATTTATTAAATTGGCTTTACAGAATGTTTAGTTAATTCATTCCAACCATTTATTAGTCCCTGTCTTCGGCATAGAAGGGACTATAGCATTCAATATGGCATTGACTTGCTATTAATTTTCGTGTTGACCGTCAATTTGTACAGGTTAATTGTTGTTTAACCAAAGTTTATGCTGGGCATATGCTGGGCAGTTTCTCTGCAAGAAAATTTTAACCAAAGTTTTTAGTTTACCCTCTTATTGCCCGATGTCCGTGCAACTTAATTTATCCTAAGTTCTCTCAAAAAAAAGTTATTTTGGTGCCTATTCTCCATGCCCTACATGCAGTGCCCTGCATGTTGCAAGTGCCATATGTTTGATGTCTGTGCAGAGGCGTCCACGTTTGTCCAGAAATCCTTTCTTTGGAGGAGGCAAGCAGGGGAGAGAGTGAGTTTCAGTTTCGAGCTAGCTTGAGGAGTAGAGCAAAGAGTGTCCACCAGCAGCATCCGAGCTAGTATCCGAGGCAACAACAACATCTGTTAAGGTGGGAGCTTCAGCTTTAGTTTTAGCCAAGGAAGAAAGGAGGAGTTTCTTGATTGATTGGGATTCTTACTACTTGTAAGTATGTTTAGAGGTTTCATTTTACAATGACCTAATTTTATTGGCTTTACTGGCCTTGTATTGGCATTACTCTCACTGTATTCAAAAAATCTAAGCAACATTTCCACGATTACAGAAGTTGTCTCGTAAGCAACTTTTTCCTCTGCTTTTTGTTCATGCCATTTCTTTGGTTTGCCTTCGGCCACTTTTTCTGCAGCTAGTACACACTTTTTCCATTCAATTAGAAGGGCCCCCAATACAGGCTCTACAAACTTTGCATATTTTGATGGCAGGGGCTGCACCTACCCTGGACCTCTATGTCTAGATCAAAACCCTTCTGATTTCCATGTTGTTTCGTCTCCATAATCACAACAACCACCACCTATGTGAATCATGTAGTAATCGTGTTTGACATGGTTGCCAGGTCTGAAACAAGGAACACAAATACCATAGGTAGGATCTTGCTCACATGTCTGGCACCTATATGCGATGTCATTGTTTCCCCAAACTGCCCCACGGACACCTTGAGTACCAGCTGCCTGCTTCCTGAGTTCATCAGTTGCTATTACCCCCGTGCCCATGCCCTCATGTTAGTCCACTATAGGGACATTTTCCTCAGTCTAGTCCAGGAGCCTCCCGCTATCTATTTTCTCCTCGTCATCTATCGCGGTTACATACACAGAGGTACATAGAGATACAGAGGAGATAGCCAGGGCAAAGACAAAACCTTGGAAATATGGATATTATGGGGGGAAAATAGCATTTTGGGGGTCCTCCCTCTGCTTCAAATCCTCCTTCTAATAGGTTCTAGCCTGAGGAGGAAGAATAGGATGAGGAAGTGTTTTTGGAAGAAACCATTTTCAGAGACGGGGAGCTCCTACAGGACAGTGACAACCCAGGAGTTGAAAGAAGGTAACATCTTACTAAGGATTGGAGGTAACCCTGGCTGTAGTTGTGTAGGTATTAACCTAGATCCTAATTATCAGGCTTCATACCCACCTCCCTCTCAGACCTCAGATCCACTTTCCTCTGGTTTGCTCGGGTCAATGCAAGATCCAAAAATACAAACCAATTTTCCATTTTTAGTTTTGACCAAAATATAGCATACCATAAAATCCTTCTTTGACTTATTCATTGTCATTACCTCTATACATCCTTGCCATTGTAACAATTTCCTACCAAATTGGAAGGCAGCCAATTGCGAAATATGCTAATTTCTTCATCTTCTT
This sequence comes from Pinus taeda, assembly GCA_000404065.3. Taxonomy (NCBI): domain Eukaryota; kingdom Viridiplantae; phylum Streptophyta; class Pinopsida; order Pinales; family Pinaceae; genus Pinus; species Pinus taeda. The sequence continues at coordinate 22,817 of APFE030891825.1, forward strand.
CTAACTTAGGGATATGATTCTGGTCATTGAAAGGCACAACAATGACCCCTTAGGGCCAAGGATCTACTCCTTGATAGGACGCTTTCGTTCATCGTATGAGCTCTAGCATTCCGGGATAGGTTTTCTTGAATACCCTAACTGACCTGGTTATGCCTTTGAAAGTAAGAAGGTCTTTCCCCTCCGTGTGATGGCTGCTACAACTGGGCTTGAGTGGCTTGGCCGGTACTTTTCCTTCCATCATAAGCGAGCCAATTTGCTTGCAGGGTGAGTGAGGGGCGGGGCTTGACCCGAACCTTGACTGACTTATTTTTCTGCTTTATTCATCTGAGACTGCTGGAATGTCCAAGGTGGTCATCTCCATGCACAAAAATGTCATTTATATGGTCTGTATTTTTTGGGGCGTGCAGTGAGGGCTTTATGCACATAGGAAAGAACGCCCTTCATTTTTCTTTTTTCTCTGGGTTGGGTTTGTTTTTGACGGTACAGATGAGGAATGAAACGAAGTGAGAAGCCACATTAAGGGGGCAAGAGAAACTTCTTTGATACAATCCACATCCCTCGATTGCCTTGAATCATTCCATGTGCCCCGATTGCCTTGAATCATTTCTTCAGGACATTTTTAGAAAGACTATAGAAGAAGATTCGATCATAAGCAAGTGAGTTGGTTAGCTAGGAGGTAGACACATTGGACATGAAAAAGAGTTGTACATGCAAAAGAGATAGAGGTAAAGACGTTGGGTATGCAAGAAGGATGAGAGGTAGGCAGGTGGTATGTGGGCCCCACGGTATTTTACGTGTTTGAAATATATTTTTGTATTATATATTTTTTTTTCATGTGTGACAAGTGTCTACTTAAAAGCTCTGTCTTTAACTTGTTTAAAAGCTCTATCTTTAGCTTGTTACGATATAGTTTGTCTTTGCTTTTATACATTACAGTTTCAGAGCAGTGAACTACTATAGCGTTTGAGGTCCAGTTTAATTTGACAGCCTTTGCACTTCAATTGGCGATCTGTTGCAAACCCTAGTATTGTGGTATGTGTCATTCTTTCACAATATTCATGTATAAACAAGTAGGGTATTTAATATTTATAGGAATGTTAGCAATTGGACAGATCCACTTCTAACTAGTTTATCAACTGAGCATATCCTTTATTTATCATTTAATGGAAATTGAGATCATCATAAACAAAATGAAAACTTTTATACCATTCAAGAATTCTGCATTTTGTTTAATAGAAAAACTTGCAGGTTCGAATAAGGGTTCAATTTTCACTTCTTCCTTAACCAATGTTTTCATATTAATATGCTAATGATATTTTAAGTTTCTTATTTTTAGCACAATTGCCTAGGATATATTTTCAAATCTTCAAGTTGTGACAATTGGACACTCTAAGGAATGAAATTTGTCTTCATCTTCTTACCATATATTGCATATTTTGCAAGTTGTCTTCTCACGCAGGGTACTATTGCTTTTAATTTTGAGCTGGTGAGATTTGGGATCAAGCATATGTCCTATATTTAGGACTGGACTGAGATGTGGAAACTACATCAATGGCATTCCTAAACTAGCAGAAGCTTGACTAAAGGCCAATTTATATTTTATTTGCAAATAGTCTGCATGTTGAGCTATCACATCTTGCAGCACTTGGTTATGCAGGAATAATTTTGTTGTACTCTCTCATTGGTTAGAGGAATTTTTGGCTAAGCAATGTCCACAGCTCTGTTGTCCTCTAAGGGAAAAAATTCCTGGCCTGACCATGCAATTTATTTCATTCCTTTATATCAAAATTATCTGGGCAACTAAATCTGCCATCAACCTAGAAGGTTCTCAAAACCTCCTCCTCAGAAGACGTTCTGCCTTAAAATTAACTTGTCTAAAGACATTGAAAAGGAAAGGCTCTCACCCAGCACCTCACACTCTTCAATGTTCCAATGTTGCAAATATCATGTTGGTGAATATATTGCCAAGAGACTGAAAAGAAACTTATCAGAAATAATAGAGCATTGAGAAGCTAAAAAAAATATTAGGATATAACAGTGAATAACCCTTTTGCTTTCAATCCCTTGCTTTTTCTTTTTATAGTGGACAAAAAAATCCAAAATTTTAAAAATATCCCCAATATTTTACATCAGCATGTGATATTTTGACAACATATCATAATATTTTCAAAATATATTGACACTTTCAAACCCCTCAAAATATCATGATTTTTTCCACCAAGTATTAGTGAGTTCAAAGACTCAAATTGCTAATATTTGCAAGTATGCCTCAAACAAGGACATTGAATATGGATGGGTTCAAATGGTTCAAATGAATCACAAGACACAAGCTACGATAGCCCAAAAGGAACAAGATAGGAATCCTTTGACTTCCATTTGGATAGCTAGAAGAAAGCCAATGGCCTCATCCACAATCAAGGAGCCAATGCAATCCCCTCAAAATGTCACCCTTGGAGGCCACAACAAAAGGGTACACTATTTGTGTCCTCTCTTGGAATCCTAGGAGCCTTTTAACCCCAGTGAGGCCAAAATAAAACCCAAAAATTCCACTATGCCATCAACTTTGAACTCCTTCAAAATTCTAACTAGCCTAGACGATAATGTTAAGGGTAACATGGATTCCATTTCTTTCTAACCCAATGAACATATCGGGATGGAATGTAGGACGGATCCTTACTCCAAAATCTGGACATTCTGTCTACAATAAGGAAAAAAAAGCTTTGGGTTTTCTTTTCAAAAGTTCATTGAACTTTATTTGGCAAAATGCAGGCATTTTTACTTCCCCCCCCGAATGATAAATGGGAGATGTATCAAATCTAGTCTCTCTCTATGTTGTTGTTGTCATCGATTAGAATTTAGAGAATAGACACACCATAGGGATTAATGTCAATTTTGATTAATATTGATGTGCACATGTTACAATTACTAAATATTCATTTGATGTGCATTGCAAAAAAAAGAACACAAATTTGGAAGTGCAAAGCTGATGAACTTCCAAAAGCTCACTGGTTTGTCTATGGTACTTTAATATGGTTCATGCTTAGGGGCCAAGATGGAAAGAAAGGAGAACCTAGTTAGGATTAAATGGTAGGAATATCCCGTCACACAAGTGAGAAAACCCCTAGTTTGAAGGATTATGGTAGGCCAAGTAAAAAAGAGCTTGACAATTTCATGCCCAATTCATTGTTAGTAAGTTAAAAACTGAATTTAAATTTGCTAAGAATTCCATATAGAAAAGGCATTCCAAAATTTGACTAAAATTAATGAAGCAACAACATAATAAAGAAAATACAACTTACATTGCGAATGCTTACAAGATTTGCCTTTGCTTTAAGTGTTTCAACATCACGCTCTAATTGATGTTTCCAATCAACGATAAGGGATTCTTCCTGTATTTAAAATGAGAAATTTGTTAACTATGGGATTGATGTACGCAACAATATCCATCGTATATTTGAAGAATATTTAAATACTTGAGGCATTTGCATAGTCACTTTGTTAGGAAAGAGTTTAGACAAAAGCTTCATTGCCTTTGGAGCTTCTTTGTTTCATTCATGTAACCTCCCAAAGTTATCCTGCATTTTTCCAAAATTCAGCACATCATCCATATAAGATAATAATAAGAAGATAGAGGTTCAATTGTTTAAATTTTGGATTCAAATTTCAGAAGAATACTGTAAAACTCGAATCAAAATCAAAATTAGTCCTAAATTTAAAGACAACGAATTAGATATCTGTATCAACATTAGAACAATACGATGGCCATACACATTGTACAGTTAAACAATCCTGACTATGAATTAATTTTATTACATGGAGTTGTAGAATGTTTGCTCATGTGATATTAGCTCTTATCCTATGTAACAATGGAGAATAACTTGGTACATTTTTTGCAGAACAAAGATTTTGTATTGTGTTGACAAAGCTCAAAGCTCAAGAGAAACTTCATGCTTAAATCCCATTTTTCTACATTTGTGTACCCTACATAGAAAATAGGCCATAACCATAACAAATGCAAAATTTTGTATCTGCTTAATTCAGAATAAGACATGAATTTATAGAGTCAGGGTACCGATTTGAAGCATAAGTATATATTACATATTTTTCAAGCTGTCTTCTCATGCATGGTGCTATTGCTTTTAATTTTGAGCTGGTGAGATTTGGGATCATGCATATGTCCTACATTTTCCTAGGTGCCCATGTTGTAGAATGGCTTAGCATATCCAGGGACTAGAACTGCTTAAGATCCTCTATTTATCCCAGTGGTAGTGGTCAAACAAAGATTCTTAAACATAATTACAACCATTTTACAAGCATCCATTGGATGCACCCCTATTAGTGATTTATTATACTATTTCAATTTTTTTCATATTATTCTGCTAGAGATATTTTAGGTTTCTTATTTTTAGCAGAATGTCCTGGATATATTTTCGATTCTAGAAGTTGTGACAGTTGTACACTCTAAGGAATGATGTTTGTCTTCTTCTTCTTACTGTATATTGCATATTTTGCAAGTTGTCTTCTCATACAGGGTATTATTACCTTTAGTTTTGAGTTGGAAGATACTTTTCTTGAGCTCTTATCGAGAGCATATGCAGAGATCTTACTTGTACTGGTGATGTCTGAAATTGTCTAGATTTTCTCTAAGAATACAAATGTTTATTCTGTAAAGGCCAAAAGACTGACTTGAAAGGCGACAATCCTTACCTGTAGGCGTTAGTTTACTAAGGCCTACCTACCGTAAAATAAGAATGAGTAATATGCTGAATCCCACGGTGAAACCAAAACCTAATGGAATTATCATGAACATAAACTGATCACTAGGTTTTGACAATAATTGTGACTCCATCACCATTTTTTCATTTTACTGTGGTTTTTCATGTATTTTTTGTTGGAAATAATACTGAGAGGGGGGGTGAATCAGTATTATCAAGTCAAATATTCCTTTTTCAAACTCAAATGATATACGCTACTTCAGTTAATTAAACTCGCGTATATACGCAACTATACAGCAGGAAACATGCATATACAAAGCAAACTTTAAATTTACTTTATCTTTCTGATGATGATTGTTAATCTATATTTCAGAATCAAATAAATAGTTACAGTAAAACAGAGCAGAAAGACAATCACACACAAGAGCACAAGATATAAGGTGGAAACCCAATATGGGTGAAAACCACTTGCTGCATTTCGTCTCTATCTTCTTTTAAATTAGAAACTTCTTTTGCAATGTACTGGTGCAGTCCTTTACCAGTACACAGGCTGCAACCTGCAGAGAGCTACAACCCTCTCTCGTTCTCCAGCTTCTCCTGGAAGGGAGCTACAACCCCCTTTAGCTCTTGCACTAGCCAAGATACTAGTACGTAGGCGCTAGCCTACATAAGGCTACAACCTTCTTTTTCTTCCAAGGACCACGTTTCATAAATTTTCAGACTGGATCGATGAACATCAATCAATCATCAAGAATCACCCAATCTTCTTTCCACCAATTAGATCTGAATCAAGAGATACTTCTCTAACAGTTGTACCCAAAACATAGTACCAGAAACCACACACCAAAATCTGAACCCAAAACATAGTAGCAATAAACAGAAGTAGCTAGATCACAACTCAAAACATATACGCTATTTCAATAACCTGCAACATGCATGCATACGCTTCTGTGTTTGGAAAAACCTACGTATACACTGTTTTCATTCACTGAACCAGCGTGTATACGTGCCTTTCCTTCATTAAACCTGCGTACAGATCTATAAAGGATAATTCGCTCTTTCAGATATTCAAACACTAATTAACCCAGATTATTAGTGTTATAGATCAAGCAAGCGCCACATATAACAGACCAAAATCATACAAAGATACTATCATTCAAGCTTAAA
>APFE030891825.1:30572-55580 GCA_000404065.3 Pinus taeda
CCAAAGGAGTTGAGTGCAACAAGATGCAGCTGCCACATATTCTGCTTCAGCTGTAGATAAGGCAATCGAACTCTGTTTCTTGCTAAACCAAGATACTAATCTGGAACCCATAAAGAAAGCACCACCACTTGTGCTCTTTCTGTCATCCACGCTTCCAGCCCAATCTGCATCTGTATAAGCATGAAGAGTGAGATCTGTATCTCTAGGATACCATAAGCCATAGTTTTGAGTGCCTTGAAGATACTTGAAAATTCTCTTTACTGCCTGAAGATGAGTTTCCTTAGGATTTTCCTGAAATCTTCCACCTATTCCCACTGCATGCATGATGTCTGGTCGGGTACCTGTCAAATAAATTAGACTTCCAATCATGGATCTATAGGTTAGTTGATGCACTTCTGTTGATTCATCATTTGCACTAAGACTACATCCTGTAACCATAGGGGTACACACTGGTTTCGAATCTTCCATGCCATACTTCTTCAGAATTTGCTTGAGGTACTTGGTTTGAGACAAGAAGATACTGTCTTCATTTTGTTGGATTTGCAATCCAAGAAAGTATGTCAGATCTCCAAGCAAAGACATTTCGAATTCTTTCTGCATCACCAAGGCAAAGCTTTGACTCATAGCTTCTTCATTGCTGCCAAAGATAATATCATCTACATAAACAACATGTATTAGTAATTTGTCATTTTCAATTTTTATATAAAGATTGATATCTATTGATCCTTTTGAAAATCCTTGTTGATGAAGATATTTGTCCAAACGGTAGTACCAAATCCTTTTCTTCAAAATCTATCCCTTATTGTTGAGCATACCCTTTACAAACAAGTCTAGCCTTGTTTCTAATTACTTCCCCATTTTCATTCAACTTGTTCTTGAAGATCCATTTTGTTCCTATGACATTCTTATCTTTTGGTCTAGGAACCAATTCCCAAGTGTTGTTCTTTTCGATCTACTCAAGTTCTTCATCCATTGCCTTGACCCAGCATTCATCTTTGCATGCCTCTCTTACATTTTGTTGTTCAGTGGAGGAGAGTAATGCCAAATAGCTTGAAGCTTCTGAAATTGTTCTTCTTGTTTGTATGCCTGCCTCCTTTTGCCCCAAAATTTGTGATTCTAGATGATTCTTTTGAACATACCTGGAAGGAGTCTTTTCTTCTACCCTTATCTATTCCTCTGGCTCCTCATGGGTTTCTTCTTCATAGGTTTTTTCTTCATCATCAATCTGATTTTGAGGGTAGTATTCATCCTCTTCGATATTTTCATAATTTACTTGCTTAGGAATGTATCCTTTTTCATCAACCACTACATCAATGTTGTCAACAATTCTTCCAAGTCTTTTATTATAACACTTATATGCTTTGTTGTGGGGAGAATAACCAATGAGAATGCCTTCATCTGGTCTAGGTTCAAGTTTGCCAAGTTGTTCATCATTATTCTTAATATATCATTTGCTTCCAAAAATTTTGAAATGCTTTACCAAAGGAGTCTCACCATACCAGAGCTCATGAGGAGTTTGAGTGCTGTTCACTCAAACATTTGTTTTGTTGAGAATAACAACTACAGCAAATGTAGCTTCACCCCAGAAGGTTGCGGGAGTTCCAAACTCATCAAGCATAGCACGAGCCATTTGTTGAACAATTATGTTCATCCTTTCCACCACTCCATTTTGCTAAGGAGTCCTAGCTTTGGAGAATTACCTTCTTATTCCATGTTCTTCACAGAAATCGAAAAATTATTTTGAGGTAAACTCCCCACCACTGTCAGACCTGAGGCACTTAATTTTGTGATCTAATTCGTTTTTAGCCAAGGCTTTGAAAGATTTGAATTTTTTGAATGCTTCGTACTTGTGTTTCATAAGTCCTAACCAAACCATCCTGGAGAAGTCATCAATGAATAATATAAAGTATTCTTCTCCTTGAGGTGACCTTGTCCTAAATGGACCACATACATCTGTATGGACTAGCTCAAGAGGCCTGCTAGCTGATCCTTCCTTCTCAGGGAAGTTAGTTCTGGTTTGTTTACCAAACTGACATGATTTGCATATAGTGTTGTCTAGAATTTTGATATCTGGAAGACCACGAACTGCCTGGTATTTGCATGCTTTCCTTATTTGTGAAAAGCTTAGATGCCCCAACCTTCGGTGCCATAACCAGTGTTCATCATCCTTGCTCAAATAGCATTCTTTTTGTCCTTCTTCAAATATGTATAGATTATTTGGAGTTCTTCTGCCTTTGATCACTATTTTTTTTGTATCAAGATCACGAACACTACATCCATTTTATCGAAATATTACTTTGGCTCCTTGATCGCACATTTGACTAACACTCAGTAAATTATGCTTCAAGCCATCAACATACAAAACATTTCTAGCTTTGACCTTTTCTTTCAATTGAACAGTGTCTTTTCCTTTTATGACTGCAGGGGTATCATTTCCAAAAGAAACATTCTTTCCCTTTTCTAAAACACTATATGGTTCAAGTTTTTCTTTATCACCCGTCATATGTTTTGAACATCCACTGTCGATGTACCATTGATTTTCTTGTCCTTTTGCATATAAAGCTATCCCACATCTTTTTGGTTGCAGTTCCTTCATTCTCCATGTTCTGGCACTTGAGGTTTGTTCTTTCTGAGTTGTCTTCCAAAAACTGCTCCTACATTCAGAATCTTCATGACCGGAGTTATTACAAATAGAACATTCAATTTCATTTTCAAGGGCGAAAAAGTTGTTATAGGTCCTTTTTTGTGATTCCAGTCATACTTCTTTGTTTTTGAGCTTCTCTAGCCATGATTGTCTTATAGGCAACACATTGAGCTACTTTGTGGCCAAAGTTATGGCAAGAGAAACATTGGCCATTGAAGAAACTCTTGCGATTGTCAAATCTACTAGCCAAATGATTGTAGTTTCTATTGTCATCCATTCTTGAGGAAAATTGAGAAGATTTTACATGTGGCTGATTGTGGCTTCTGTTTATCCTTAAAGTAGATTTCCCCTGATTTTCTTGATAGTCTTTGTTCATTCTTGAGGTAAATTATCTCTGATTTACCTGATGATTTCTATTAGGCTTTTGCTCGCTCCTCCTTGTTGCGTCAAGATAACTTTTGGAAGTGGATGCTTGTGCTACTTCCCCATTATACCCTAGACCTGTCTTGATTAGTGGAGAACGCTACACATTGATAATGTCATCCAGAGTTTCAGATCCCTTAACAAATTTAAGATTAAGATCTTTTTTTTTCTCAATCTCTTTTCTAAGACCAACAATTTCACATTCCAATTTTTCATGATGTTTTTCCCTTTCAACCAGTTGACATTGCAGAGAATCAATAATCATATTTTTCTCTTCTAAACAAAGTTTGAGTTTAGAAATTTCTTCATAAAAACCTTCTTCATCTATAGTATCCATGTAATCATCATCTTCAAAAGCCTTTAAAAGTTTATAATTATTACCAATTATCATAGAAACCGTACTTGAGGTTCGCCAAGAATATTGCTTCATTTCCAGTGCAACCATTAGGAAATTTGCAAACAAAAAAGAAATGTACCCAACTGGTACAATCACTGCAGCCGTTACACTTGCCAAACGGGTTGGATTGCATTACATACTCCATATCAAATATGGAGATTCTGAAAATGACAATGCAACCGTATGTATTTGCATGTTACTTATTCCTAATTTTCAATAGATAACATGCATCACTTCAATATATAGTTATTGTAATTTGTTTCTTGCACTTGCAATTTTTCAATACATACGAACAATGTATTTGCATATTACTTATTCATAATTTTCAATAGATAAAAATTTCTCTCTTGTAGTTGCAATTGTTTGACACCTATAAACAATTTTTTATTTCAATGGAAAAACAACTGCAAAAAGAAGAGTTCTCCCACATCCTTTTCCGAAATATAACAAAAAAGGTACACACAAAAGAAAAAATATTCAGAGCATCAAAGTCAATGTTCATGACTGAACTTAACATAGACGAAGTAAACAATCTTAGAAAACTAACTACATCTACCTATGATGTAAGTATAACAATAATGATCTTTTTACTAGCTTTGTATTTCCTATGTAATAATGTAGATTAACATTTGAATATTTTATAAACAGGTCGAAGGTATTTTGATGGCAGCAAATCCATATTCAACTCCTTTCGAACCTATTTGTACTATTTGTAACTCTCCAATCAATTCATCCATACTGATAACTAATGGGACAATCTACTGTTCACATTGCAATAATAATTGCCCTTTCATCTACAAGCATTGTATAAATGCTGTAATAGAATCCATTACAAATAACTTTGTGCATTGCATTATTAGGCAACCCTTACTACATGACTTACTTCGTGATTTAAAACCAATGTCATATGAGGCATATTTGGAATGGAAAGCTACCACTGTATACGTGTTACGTGACTTCAAAATTCATAGCAAGTTCACACTTAATGAAGATGGTGAACTATTACATGTCGGCTAACAAATGGAAGGTACATCAACATATGCCTTAACATCTTTTCTTTCAAATATGTCCTCTGTTCAATTCACAATGTTATCATTTTATTATAACTAACTCTTTGTTATACAGATTAAAAAATCCAGGAACATGGAAACTATTGGAATCCAATAGCTTGTTCAATGCAATTGACTGCCTTCACGTACACAGCAAATGCAAAAGTGATATGAATATGTATCTTCATATTATGGTCTTATTGTAATAGAACTATTTAACTTGCAATTTCCACTCATTTACCAAGAAAATATACTTTCAATATTTTAAATTTCATTTCCACTTCAAACCGAGAAGAGAAGATTTTAAATTTCTTTGTTGCTTCAAATTTTAGTCATAATGAGGTTGCTATACTTTTGCACTGTATTAAGCTAAGTTATTTCAAACCAAAATTGTGTTGTACATTTTAAAAAGATAAATACTACAAAATCGAGATGCATAGATGTACCAAGTATCAATAGCTGGTTTAGTAGCTAAATATATCAAGTATTAATAGCTAGTTTAATAGCTAGCTAAATACATCAAGTATTACTATCTACTTTAATAGCTAAAGCTAAATAATCCAAACCTAGGATAGATCTATTAAGTATTAATAATTTATTTAATTTGCTATACTATGCCACTTCCATCTATTAAATTAAGTACTCCAAACTACTCAGGAGAGATATGTTAGCATACCAGGTAAACTTTATAAATACCACCAAACTATATGAACTTTAAAATGAATTTATGCTATTTGAAGATGGAATTATGGCACGGTGCTATACAAAATCGAGTGATAACTAGCTATGATGGGAGAGCTTTGCTAATCATTGGACAACGTATGTTATTAATTTGGGTCCATACATTACCCCCGAGGCACCGTAGAGGTTTGTATTGCATTTGGTATTATTTTAGCTATGTTTCTGTTTATTGTTAACTGTACAATTTGCTTAAATTTTTTGCATGTTATTAAATAGATGTGGCCCGATCTTATTGCCAAGTCTAAAGACAAAGAAATAAATGTTATTCAGACATATGTCTCTTGGAATGGGCATGAGCCAGAGCAACTTCAGGTAATAAGCATTTAAAATACTTTAACAATCTTGAAATGTATGTATGACTTCGAATTGAACTCTGAATTGGTGATGATATCTGTATTGAATGCAGTCAGGTTTAATTCATTATTTTGTAAGACCTAACAAAGGGGGGGAACTTATCAAAAATATTTGTGAAGTTTCATGGCCTGTAACCTTTGCCTTTATCTATTGTCACTACAGTACTTTACTTTACAGTAATTAGTACTACATGCACTGTCGTATTAGACTTTATATATATTCTCATTACTTCCTCTCTCTCTTTATAGATTGTAAGTGTTGAACATTATGCATCTTGCAACATTGAAGTGGTAGGCTTTTTGTTTAATGGCGATCATTAAACACCGGTATGGTCCAATAAATGTTGTTGATCTTGGATTATATCCTCTCCAATCTGAACTTGAAGTATTTTAGTTCCATTTCAAATCAGACAGTATATGTATTTATTTCTCCACTTGTCATAAATTTATCTCTCATTAAAGTGTTGCAATATTGCAGGGATTTCCCTATTTGGTTGCATGCCATACCAGGAATCAAATTGAAAAGACTAGATGCAAAAAAACTGGAAGTACAAGGCTTCTCGATTGCATCTCTCTTAGCACATAAGCTCCCAAAGCAACATCAGGGAATAAGCATTTAAAATATTTTAACAATCTTGAAACATATGTATGACTTCAAATTGAACTCTGAATTTTTGATGAATTTATTGTGGCATACAATTTAATTGCAGTATAATTTTGAAGGAAAATTTGACCTGGTGAGGTTTTTGAAGACAATACAAGAAGAAAGCCTTTATGCTCATCTTTGAATAGTACCCTCCATCCATTTTCAAATGCTTTGGCTATAGCTTCAACATTTTTGAAGTATCCATTCATGACTATGCTACTCTTGATCATGAATTCACCAATTGTAGTACCATCATGAAGAACACTTTCCATTGTGCTGGGATTCTTGATAATGGCACCTCTGTACACATTTACACTCTGTTCATATTGAGTAAGGACTGAGTTTCATATTTATGATTCTTTCCTGTTTTACTCATCTTCTCCATAATGCAACTCAATGAATTAAGGTGTCATTTTTTTGTGTCTCTTGCACTCACTTCTTAGACTTGAAGTATTTCAGTTCCATTTCAAATCAAATAGTATATGTATTTATTTCTGCACTTGGCAAAAATTTATCTCTCATTGAAGTGTTGCGATCTTGCAGGGCTTTCCCTGTTTGGTTGCATGCCATACCGGGAATCAAATTTAAAAGACTAGATGCAAAAAAATGGAAGTACAGGACTTCTCGATTGCATCTTCCTTAGCACATAAGCTCCCAGAGCAACATCAGGGAATAAGAATTTAAAATATTTTAACAATCTTGAAATGTATGTATGGCTTCAAATTGAACTCTGAATTATTGATGAATTTATTGTGGCATACAATTTAATTGCAGTATAATTTTGAAGGAAAATTTGCCCTGGTGAGGTTTTTGAAGATAGTACAAGAAGCAGACCTTTATGCTCATCTTCAAATAGCACCCTCTTCTTGTGTAGAGCGAAACTCTGGGTATGTATCTTTATAATTTTTGTCAAAAATATTTGTTGAGTTTCATTGCCTGTAACCCTCATCTTTATCTATTGTTACTAAATTACTTTACTTTAAAGTAATTAGTACTGCGTGCACTATCGTATTAGACTTTATATATATTCCCATTACTTCCTCTCTTTCTCTTTATAGATTGTCAGTGGTGAACATTATGCATCTTGAAACATTTTGGAAGTAAAAATTTCTCGAATCAAAAAGTAGATGAATATTGTATTGATCTTCAAAGGAGTCATCTGCTGCTACTGGTTCTAAGTAAGTATCATACCTAGCTTATTCCTTGCCATTTTTGAATACTATATTCACTGCAATTGTTGGTCTTACAATCAATACAATGAATAAACTTGAGATCTTTCTTATCCCACCTTATGGCTCCATAGCATAGATAATTGTTTCTTATGTCAGCTTTCAACTCCATAGTACAAAGAATTCTCATTCCTGCTACGCATATGGCGAGTGATTTTGACAACCGTGCTCCATAGAACAGAGAACTGTCAGATATGCATTTGCATCAACAATGTAGCTGATTCAAATATTAAGATCTAGTTGGATGGGCGAACAATAATTCCTTTCCTTCACGATTGCAATTAACTTAAACTCTTTTGTTTTCTTCATGGATGACGTCATATGGTTAACTGTCATTTCCTTTCTTCTATGCAAGGCTTTGTGAAGACGTAGTTGGAGGATCCATTCGCAATGCAACATTGTGCATTGAATGCTATTGGTGAGGACAATTTTACTAGCAGAGATGAAGAAAAATTCAAACGCTGCTAAAATCCATGTAACTCCCACCTTCCATTTTCAAATGCTTTGGCTATAGCTTCAGCATTTTTGAAGTATCTGTTCATGACTATGCTACCCTTGGTCATGAATTCACCAATTGTAGTATTGTCATGAAGAGCACTTTCCATTGTGCTGGAATTCTTGATAAAGGCACCTCTGTACACATTTACACTCTGTTCATATTGAGTAAGGACTGAGTTTCATATTTATGAATCTTTCCCTGTTTTACTCATCTTCTTCATAATGCAACTCAATGAATTAAGTTGTCATTTTTTGTGTGTCTCTTGCACTCACTTCTCAGAGTGGTTTGAAGGGTATATTTCCAATGGTAATAGTATCCCATTTATGTTTAGGCCAGTAACTCTCAAAATTAGGATCTCCACTTGCCAAAAGATTTTCATACTCTAGAACATCTTCATGATCATCATTCAAAGATGATAGAAATAGATTGCATTCAACTTTACCTCTCAGTAAAATTCACTAAGAGGTTGACACAATGGACAAGGAGTTTAGAAATTATATGGGAATGATTTATCTTCCTAGTTGAAACATTGTTTGTTACAATCTGCATCAAATTTTACTCTATTGCCTCTTTACAGAGTCCGATCAAATATGTACAATCCTTTATGTAAAAACGTTATCCATAACATTTCAATATCATCATCCTTTTTGGGCCAGAAAAATAATATATTAATGGCAAGTCGATCATTAATATTTATCCAACAATTTGACACGATTGAGACCTATAGATCTCTCAAACTATCTCTAATATGATGTAACCATACCTTAATGTTCACCCTCTCAGAAACGAATACTACAATCTTCAATTTTCAAAAATGGGTGCTATATCCTTTGGTGCATGATTTGCAAAAGTGTTGACCACCTCTTTTCAATAAGCAAGCCTACGCTCATATTGCAGTACATGGATATTGTAAACTTTCATATTAATCAGATAAGAACATGTAAGTGAGTTAATGGAAATGAAAGATACATCTAGTGTGAATACACTATGTTACCGCAAAAGAAAAAGGAAAAGGAAAAGGTGTAGCCTTGATAAGTGTCTGTTTCAGCTAATCACTAGGTTTAACTAAAACAAAATCCACAGGTAATGTCATAAATATAGGAGTGAGTTTTCGATTCAATATCTTAGTGTTGCTCAAGAAAATGAGGCAATTTGTTAGTCTCTTGATCTTCATGACCAAGGTCAAAGGGGGTGCCTGGGGTGCTTGCTCGTTGTCGAAGTTATTGGGCACCATACTGGGATCTAATTATATGATCTTGTGGGGGGCAGAAGAGTGAGGGAGCCTCTCTCCTAACATCCAAGGTCGAAGGAAAGAGGCCTCTATAGAACTTACACTACTTTTTGAAACTGGGATGTAGTCTGATGGGTTTTAGGTGCCCTACTCAAGGTCTGTCTGGGATTGATTTGTCTGTCACTATGATGATGTGCAGTTAGAGGTTTGATTTGGCCCCATAGAACTAGTGTTAAGGATATTGATTTACATCCCAGGGGAAGTTTAGGGGACAAATGGGGTCTCACTACTTTTTGGTCTACAATATGATGAATATCCCTATGTCCCTTGTTGCTTTGACCCACTCCCTTCTTTCTGTCCTACTCAGTGAGCAGAAACATTAGACTCTAAATCATGCAATTTTTGCAGTGATACACTTGATACCTCAAAATTTATAATGCATTCCATGCTCCCATGACGACACGTGTGCTTCAAATCGGTACCTTGACTCCATAAATTCATGTCTTATTCTGAATGAAGCATATACAAAATTTGGCGTTTTTTATGGTTATGGCCTATTTTCTATGTAGGGTACAGAAATGTAGACTAATGGCATATGCTGTTTATTTCCTACACCCCTACTTTGAGCAACCTTGGAACTTTTAGGAGAGGATTAATTGGAGGGGGCACTAGTCACAAAGATTGATATAAGCAAAATTATGAGTAGATAGAACACCTTGATTGAGAATTTGTAATTAGCCAGTGTAGATATCCTAAGCAATTTGGAAAGGTCTATGTCTATTTAAGCATGAAGTTTCTCTTGAGCTTTGAGATTTATCAACACAATACAAAATCTTTGTTCTGTAAAAAATGTGCCAAGTTATATTCCATTGTTACATAGGATAAGAGCAAATATCACATGAGAAAACATTCTACAACTCCATGTAATAAAATTAATTCATAGTCAGGATTGTTTAACTCTACAATAGAAATATTAGACTCTAAATCATGCAATTTTTGCAGTGATACACTTGATACCTCAAAAGTTATAATGCATTCCATGCTCCCATGGCAACACCTGCTTCAAATCGGTACCCTGACTCCATAAATTCATGTCTTATTCGGAATGAAGCAGATACAAAATTTGGAGTTTGTTATGGTTATGGCCTATTTTCTATGTAGGGTACAAAAATGTAGATTAATGGGATATGTTGTTTATTTCCTACTCCCATGCTTTGAGCAAACTTGGATCTTTAAGGAGAGGATTAATTGGAGGGGGCACTGGTCACCAAGATTGATATGAGCGAAATTATGAGTAGATAGAACACATTGATTGATAATTTGTAAGTAGCCAGTGTAAATATCCTAAGCAATTGCGAAAGGTCTATGTCTATTTAAGCATGAAGTTTCTCTTGAGCTTTGAGCTTTCTCAACACAATACAAAATCTTTGTTCTGAAAAGAATGTGCCAAGTTATATTCCATTCTTACATAGGATAAGAGAAAATATCACATGAGCAAACATTCTACAACTCCATGTAATAAAATTAATTCATAGTCAGGATTGTTTAACTGTACAGTGTGTATGCCCATTGTATTGTTCTAATGTTGATATAGATTCCTAATTCGTTGTCTTTAAATTTAGGACTAAATTTATTTTTTTTTCGAGTTTTACAGTATTCTTCTGAAATTTGAATCCAAAATTTAAACAATTGAACCTCTATCTTCTTATTATTATCTTATATGGATGATGTGCTAAACTTTGGAAAGATGCAGGATAACATTGGGAGGTTACATGAACGAAACAAAGAACTCCAAAGGCAATGAAGCTTTTGTCTAAACTCTTTCATAACAAAGTGACTGTGCAGATGCCTCGGGTATTTAAATATTCTTCAAATATATGATGGATATTGTCGCGTACATCAATTCCATATCTGAACTGGAAGTATTTCAGTTCCATTTCAAATTAGACAGTATATGTATTTATTTCTGTGCTTCTCAGAAATTTATCTCTCATTGAAGTGTTGCGATCTTGCAAGGGTTTCCCTGTTTGGTTGCATGCCATACCAGGAATCAAATTGATAAGACTAGACGCAAAAAAACTGAAAGTACAGCACTTCTCGATTGCATCTCTCTTACCACATAAGCTCCTAGAGCAACGTCATGTAATAAGCATTTAAAATATTTTAACAATCTTGAAATGTCTGTATGACTTCAAATTGAACTCTGATTTTTTGATGAACTTATTGCAGCATACAATATAATTGTAGTATAATTTTGAAGGAAAATTTGACCTGGTGAGGTTTTTGAAGACAGTACAAGAAATAGGCCTTTATGCTCATCTTCGAATAGAACCCTATGCTTGTGCAGAGTGGAACTATGGGTATTTATCTTTATAATTTTTGTCAAAAATATTTGTGGAGTTTCACGGCCTGTAACCCTTTCTCTTTATCTTATTGTCACTACAGTACTTTACAGTAATTAGTACTGCATGCACTATAGTATTAGACTTTTTATTATATAATACTATTATAATATATTATATATATTATATATATATATATATATATATAATAATATATATATATATATCCTTATTACTTCCTCTCTTTCTCTTTTATAGATTGTCAGTGGTGAACATTATGCATCTTGCAACATTGAAGTGGTAAGTTTTTTGTTTTATGGCGATCATTAAATGCCGGTTTTGTCCAATAAATGCTATTGATCTTGGATTATATCCTCTCCGATCTAATCTTGAAGTATTTCAGTTCCATTTCAAATCGGTTCGTATATGTATTTATTTCTGCACCTGTAAAAAAATATCCCGCGTTGAAGTGTTGCGATCTTGTAGGGGTTTCCCTATTTGGTTGTGCAGGACTTTTCGGTTGCATCTCTTTTGAGCACCTAAGCTCCAAAAATGCTTGTTCCATGAGGTTGAACAAGCCTATACAAACATCCATTACCCACTGTCTTTCAATCTTTTCAAATGATTACCTCTTGCTTGTAGTAAAATATTCCCAAAAACTCAGTTCCATTCACACTTAAAACTAGATTTCAAACACCTTGAACTCTTTTATAAATTGGCAAAAGCAATGCCTAATTTCTTGCCTGCAAAACATAACTTATTTATGCACCTACATATTGACATACATCTCTCTACTTCACATAACATGGAATCCATTAGCATAAGCGAACTTACTCAACTGGAAAAATTGTTTCTTTTAGCACTTGTTCTCATGACTCTTCTGATTATGGACATCCTAAAAGTAGAAGCACAAAGGAAAAAGAAGCCAAGAAACAACCACTAACAATAACATATCAAACGAGGAGCATAAGAATCTATGACAAGTACTTGGCTATTAGATTATCCAGATGAGCATAGGAATCTATGACAAGTACTCGGCTATTAGACTATCCATCTGTTGCTTCTGCCTCTACAGCATCCATGCCAGGTAATAGAAATACTCAGAAAATTTCTGCATAGTCAAAATCATTTAGAATTATCTAAAGAATCTGTAGCCTAGAGATGCTATTACTGTTGGATTTAATGTAGTTTATGCCCCTGACTGTCATATCGTTTCTTCTGTGCAAGCCTTTGTGAATCACTGCATGCACTATAATATTAGACTTTATATATATTCTCATTACTTCCTCTCTTTCTCTCTATACATTGTAAGTGTTGAACATTATGCATCTTGCAACATTGAAATGGTAGGATTTTTGTTTTATGGCAATCATTAAATATCGGTTTGGTCCAATAAATGTTGTTGATCTTGGATTATATCCTCTCCGATCTGAAGTTGAAATATTTCAGTTCCATTTCAAATCGGACAGTATATGTATTTATTTCTGCACTTGTCAAAAAATTATCTCTCATTGAAGTGTTGCGATATTGCAGCGGTTTCCCTATTTGGTTGCACGCCATACCAGGAATCATATTGAAAAGACTAGATGCAAAAAAACTAGAAGTACAGGACTTCTTGATTGCATCTCTCTTAGCACATAAGCTCCCAGAGCAACGTCAGGTAATAAGCATTTAAAATATTTTAACAATCTTGAAATGTATGTATGACTTCAAATTGAACTCTGAATTGTTGATGAATTTGTTATGGCATACAATTTAATTGCACTATACTTTTGAAGGAAAATTTGACTTGGTGAGGTTTTTGAAGATAGTACAAGAGGCAAGCCTTTATCCTTATCTTTGAATAGGACCCTATGCTTGTGCAGACAGGAGCTATGGGTATGTATATTTATAATTTTTGTCAAGAATATTTCTGGACTTTCACGGCCTGTAACCCTTGTCTTTATCTATTGTCACTACAATACTTTAGAGTAATTAGTACTGCGTGCACTGTGGTATTAAACTTTATATATATTCTCATTACTTCCTCTCTTTCTCTTTATAGATTGTCATAGCGTTGACTGTCATATCCTTTCTTCTGTGCAAGGCTTTCTAAAGACGCAGTTGGAGGATCCATTCACGATGCAACAAATCTGTCCATGACTATGTTGCCCTTGATCATGAATTCATCAATTGTAGTATCGTCATGAAGAAAACTTTCCATTGTGTTGGGATTCTTGATAAAGGCACCTATGTAAAATGTCATTTTTGTGTGTTTGTCGCACTCACTTCTCAGACTGGTCATAAGGGCACATTTCCAGTGGTAATAGCATCCTATTTTTTCAAATGCTTTGGTTGTAGCTTCAACATTTTTGAAGTATCCCTTCATGACAATGTTGCCCTTGATCATGATTTCACCAATTGTAATATCATCATTAAGAAAACTTTCCATTGTGCTAGGATTCTTGATAAAGGCATCTCTGTATACACTATGTTCATATTGAGCAAGGACTGAGTTTCATATTTATGAATCTTTCCCTGTTTTACTCATCTTCTTCATAATGCAACCTAATGAATTAAAATGTCATTTTTTGTGTGTTTGTTGCACTTACTTCTTAGAGTGGTCTGAAAATTCATTTTTGTGTGTCTATTACACTCACTTCTCAGAATGGTCTGAAGGGCACATTTCCAGTGGTAATAGCATCCCATTTATGTTCAGGCCAGCAAGTCTCAAAATTAGGATCTCCACTTGCCAAAAGATTTTCATACTCCAGAACATATTCACGATCATCATTCAAAGATACTCTATACTTGTCCAATTCATGAATCACAATCATTAATGGTAATTCCTTTTTCACCTGTGAAAGAATCCTTACTTCCTCTTTTGTAACTTCCAAGAAGGTAATCCACAAATACCACCTTAGCTTCTGAATGACTCAAAATAAAAGACATTGTATGTGCATCATGTCTAATACTTAGAGTGTTGAGCACAAAAAGACTAAACCAACAAGTTCAAAGCTATTGCACTAAACCATTAAACCTGAATCAAAGTCACTACTATGTCTTACACTCTAAAATTGTCCACGGGAAAAATGCCCAACTTCAACCGAAATGAGAAGTTGGAGCCTATCGCACTCAACTGCCAAAACCTGACAATCGATCTCCTTTATTTTTTTCCAAGCACTTAACTAGATAGATGAAACACTTGCAATCTAACACCAAGATTTTATTTACGATTTTCCTCTGATGTCAGATAGATCACTTAATTGCACTAGATGAAACACTTGCAATCTAACATTAGGATTTTATTTGAGATTTGCCTATGATGTCAGATACATCATTTAATTTCTGATTTGCTTTTGTTGTCACATACATCATTTTATGTGTAATTTTTCTCTGATGTCAGATAGATCACTTAATTGCACCGATCGCTGACATTCCAAAATTTTTTCAATTTGCATATTAAATTCTACACATCACCGTTGATTTGATAGCTCTACCAGTTAGTAAATGTCTCTACAACTTTTCAACTTTTCAAGAAAGCTTTTACAATTGTACAACAATGGTATGTCTTCTAGGTGTAAGTTGCTGGCAGAGTGTAATACTGGTTGTTCAACAAACGCTACATGAATATTGCAAAAACCCCGATAGGGACTACCGCTACAGCAATGGCTCCCTTGTTGAATAGGTGTTTTCATGGATGAGGCCAAATTATCAAAAATCAGATTACTCCAATAAAAAATTGAATTTTGTCCCATAAAATTAATATTTTTAATTTATTTTAGAAATTTAGTGAACATGACTTTGCGAAATTGTATTCCACAACCATTTATTGAATAGGCATTTTCATGGACAATGCCAAATTATCAAAAATGATATTACTCCAATAAAAATTTGAATTTGGTCCCATAAAATTAATATTTTTAATTTATTTTAGAAATTTAGTGAACATGACTTTGCGAAATTGGACAAATAAGTAAGAAGTCAATTAACGAGGTGGAAGAATTACCTAGACAATCAAAAGTGATCAGAATTCCGGCAAAACAATTTCAAAAAATCTTGTAGAGGCAATGTTTGAATCATGTTTTTGATGGTCGAAATGGATTCAACACCATCAAAAATGTCTAGGACACCTAAAATTTTGAAGTTTAACAATTATAACTTGGATTTACAAAAATTCTTGCCAGATTTTCTTTAAATATGACAGGAATTTCCATAACTTTCCGGGAAACTCCTCCGCCTCATTAGACTATGCGAATAAGTAATCGATGATTTCAATCAATTTCCTCACAAAATTGATTAATTTTTTTGCAGCAATTTTGGGAAAATGGCCTTGCTAAAACGGCCAAGTAAATAATCTATCCTTGGAGAACTTTTGCCAAATTTTCCAAATTAACATAATGACAAAAAGGGAAAATGGACAATTCGTCAGCCCATTTCCATAAATTTCCTCACAAAATTTAGGAAAGATTGAATTGCCACATTTGGCGTAGTGATGAAAATGAAAAACAGAAAAATTCATTAAGAGTTTCTATGTGATTGGAAAATCAGCTTAAGCATCGATGTGTTTATTAAAATCTTGGTATGGAAGTTCAATTGATTTTCCATCAAATATCATCACAATGCCCCAATTTTTGGTGTCCTACAAGTACCTCCATTAGGGAACTTCCATTATTACTATAGCCCATGGCTATTTATCTCCACTTGCCCCCACCATATTTTCCATCTCATCGACCCATAGAGGGTAAATCCATAGATTATCCATCATTGGCCCCCCATCATTTTCATTAACATTATCCCATCCCTGGTGGTTTCTCCACATAACCTCCATTGGGTCCCCTTCCCGTCAACCCATGACGGTATTCCAACTAATGAAACAATATATGTGGCCCATAAATAGGTTGTACAACTAAATTTTGCACCCACTACTAAATCTCAATCATTGGGTGAGAGAATCATGGTCAGATCATACGTTAATGATTTATTTTATTATGAATTGAATTGATTCTAGGAATTTTCTACTTAAATTTTGACTCTTGTTGTCATTTCAAGGTGGTATAGCAATGAGGATAGGTGCACATATGAGGATGCCACCTTTGTGATTGACTATATCATCTATAGTGAGTTTTCAGAATTGACTTATAAAGTATTAGTTTATTAGTGTGATAATTTAGTGTCAAAAAAATATTATGAGAATATTGTTTCCTTTTGTAGTCCCTAGAGAGATGAAGCATGCCCCAAAAGAAAAAATTTGAATGCCTTTTTCTATTAAGAGGATAAAGATCGAATTCCAAGATGGAAATGATGGTGGTGAGTCTGGGAGTGATTAATGAATCACCAATGAGACCTGTTATATATATGACATCATATGTCATAATTTCATGTTTGGGCATGAGATGTTATTTGTATATGAGAGTCATTTTCTATATAGGTCACCATATGCCATACTTCCATGTTTGGAATGATGTATCAATCTGTATATTGAGCACGTTGTTCCATTTTATTAAAAATGCACATTTGAAATAATTTTGAGTACGTACATAAATACATACATACATACATATCTAGATATGTAGATATGTAGATATATAAACTCCATGGTACATGTTATATGAATTGAAGTTCTTTTTATTTGATGTTAAAGTGTTATATTATTGGGTTGAATTTACATGTATGTGGATGATGCAATAACACCTATGGTTAAGGAAACACATTGACATGTTGTATTCTTGAATGTTTTGATTGGTTTTTAAATACATGTCAGTTACACACTCTCAAGATCTCATTTTTACTCATAATTATCAAGTGAAAGACCAGTTAGCTATGACTATCCTCAACAATTAAAATAAAAAATATCTCATATATCAATAATTTGTATTATTTCTGCGACTTTCCACTACAATAGACACCATACCTTATTTGAATTAAAAGAGTACTTGTTTTCTAGTTAACAATAGTGATGTACAACCCTCCATTGTTTGATTTATTCTCAAGAAACTATTTCCAACACCACCTTATTTCATCAATATTATTCTTTTCTACTAACTTATAAACTCTTTTAACATGAACAAATATATAATGTCACCCCTACTACAATAAATCTCTCTTGTAGTGCTATAATCCAACTAGTCAACTTATACATATGTTTTTCTCTCTTTGCTATAACTTTCACAAAGTACTCCTCTAAATTTGCACCATCCTCCTTATTCAACCTTAAAAATTTTATCCATCATCCTACTCCATCCCTTGCATTACCTCATTCTCTAGTTTTATTCTAAATTCCTTCCATCCCTAATTCATCGTAACCCATATGTTTTTTTCCTATCTTCTAACCCTAGAAAAGAATGTTATAGCATCCATTATTACCCCAACACAAATTTTTCTTGTGTTTCCCCTCTCCCTTCCTAAACCTCATGTCCTAATTCCCACTTTTCTCTCCATTGCTATAGTGCAATGATCTCCACCACTGCTACCAGATCAAGGAGACACATATGATCAACATCTCACCCCAACATAGAAATGGTCTCAAATTTTTGATTATGAACAATGTTATTTTCTAAAAAATGGATATATCATGTGGCCCAATGCCCTTGTCACAATCCAAAAAACACATGTCATGCATAGTGAACTCCTACATACTATTGACGTTAAGAAAATCCTATACAACACTACTACATTTCTACAAATGGACGATTTATTCCAAAATCACTCCTCATTAGCTTGAAATCAAACATGCTTTACCACTTTTTGAAATTGAAGAAAACATATATAGGCTACAATTCACCTTCTTATCCTTATATTTCTATAAAAACAACAACATCCCACTATCTTGGCTATTAATATTCTGATGCTCCAACGTCGCTCTCATTTTTCCAAATTAATTCTCATATGAATTTTTATAACAATTCCTTTGTGCATTCAACATAATGTACAAGAACCTATATTTGGACTTGGAATCCTCACTTCATCCCCATTTTAGTAACATAACACATATGGTACAATACATGTAGTTCGTGGGATATATATTTTATTTCTAGTGTGAAATCTATAACTCTTATTCTTCACATTGTATCTCATTCTAACATTTTAAGGCATTTTCAACACAACATTTTGAGTATCACATATATCTCAAGGAATTGTAAATCCATTTTATAGGGATGTGAGCCATTAAAAACCCTATAAAACAAATAATATGTGACTATTTCAACAGACAAATAAAGGAAACATATCACCCTCCTATAGGGAGGGCTAAAAAAATGTATATAAGTCATATCTCTTCCATTTCCTAAACTAGCAAATTCTAGTAACTGCGTTTTGTGATTTTTCATGTAACCAAACTATCCACAATCTCTTGAGCCATGGATTTGCAAAATCCAATCCCTTATGTAAATTTTTCATTTTCCTTTATTAAACAAAATCCTATCTTCAAAGGTCCGAAAAAAATATTTATTTTTTCACAATGGAATCTTAAAGTGACCCTAGTTGCAACCTAGTGCCAAGAGTCAAGTGGAATGAATGGATGATCTAGGTGAGTATTGTTGTGATTTTTATAGCCACTTGCATCTTATTTCCTATTTCAGTTTAAGGACATATTGTGAATATTTTTTGTAAGTGTAAAAACCAAACTAAGTAGCAAAAATGAGTAACATAAGCTTTCGAAATTGGTTTTGGCTAAGGCCCATGCAAGAATAATACACACAATCACTCAAGTGAGTGTTTAGCAAAACCCACCCCCTTGTAAAAAAATTGCATTCGCCTTTACTAAACAAAATAATAGCTTCAAAGGTCCTAAAGGAATCATTTTTTTGCTTATGAACTGCTAGGATGGGTGTTCCCCTAGATGTAACCTAGTGCTAACAATCTAATAGAATTGATGTTTTTCCAATCTATGTGACAATTTGTATTTATATGATTGATTGCATATCATTTTCATGAGGCACTCAAGGAGATATTGTGAATTTTTTTTTGTGGGTATAGAAACAAAAGAAGGTACCATTGGTCTTTACTGAAAAATATTACAACTTTGAATATCCCTAAATAAATCACTTTTTTACCTATTGAGTCCTAAGAGAGGGTTTTCCTACTTGTAACCTAGTGCCATGAGTCTAATGTTCCCATATGAGTCTTAGTTTTAGTTTCATGGCAAGTTCCAACTCACTTCCAAGAGCCACTTAGGGACATATAGTACATTTTTTCTATGGGTATTAAAAATAAAAAAAACCAAACAATAGAAATATGTTTTGTAATCTCTAGCATTTATGTTTTAACAAGACCCATGTGAGAAAACTACCCATGATCGATAGAGAGTGTGTTTTTCAAAATACAACCCCTTATGAAAAATTTGCATTGAGCTTTATTGAACAAAATCCTAGCTTTGAAGATCCTCAAATTAATCAATTTCTTTCCTTCAAACTCTTAGGATGGGGGTGTTCCTAGTTGTAACCGAGTGCTAAGAGCCTAACATAATCGATTGTTTTCTTATCTGATTTCTAGTTTGAATTTTATGGTGAGTTGCAACTCACTTCCAAGTGTCATTTAGGGGCATATTGTGAATTTTATTTGGGGGTTTAAAAATAAAATCATGCAATAGAAATGAATTTTGTAAGCTCCAATCTTTTTTTTTAGCCAAGGCTCATGAAAGCATACTACCCATGATTACTTCAGTGAGCATTTTGCAAAATCTAATCCCTTATGAAACTTTTGGACTAATAATCAATTATAAAAACCATTAAATAAATAAATTTGTAACCTATGAACTCCTAGGAGTAGGGTGTCCCTAGCTATAAACTAGTGATAAGAGTCCAATGGAACTAATGGATTTCCTACTTGACTCCCTATTCAAATTTTATGATGAATTGCAACTTGCTTCCAAGAGCCATTTAGGGACATATTGTGAATTTTTTCTAGAGGTATAAAAAACAAATATAGAAAGATAAATGAGTTCTATAAGCTCCAACATTTGTGTGTGGCCATGGCCCATGCAAGACCACTAAAAAAACTGATTGCATGGGTAAGCATTTTGCAAAATCCAACTCCTTATGAGAAATATACATTGATCTATATTTAAAAACACTAGCTATTAAGATCCTCAAATAGATCAATTTTTCACCCATATATTCCTAGGAGGTGATTTCTCTATTTCTAGTTTGATTCCAGGAATCCAATGAAATTTATGATACTCCCATCCAAGTCTTGGTTGAATCATATGGTGAGTTATAACTTGATTCTTATAACCATTTAAGGACACATTATTAGTTTTGTTCAGGGGTATAGGGAACAAACCGAGCAACAGAAATGAGTTTTGTAAGCTCCAAACTTTATGGTTGACCAATTCGCATGGGAGCACACTACTAATGATCATCAAGCAAGCATTTTAAAAAATCCAACCCCATTGTGCAACATTTACATTTGTCTTTATTGAATGGAACCCTAGCTTTGAAGTTCTCAAATAAATCAAAATTTGACCCATGGACTCCTACAGTGGGGGTGTCCCTAGCAATAACCGAGTGATAAGAATCCAATAGAATCAACAATTTTCCCATTTGAGACATTGTTTGAAATTTATGGCTTAGATACAAATTAGTGATAAGAGTATCATTGGGTAATTTTGAGGTCTAAAATAGGTCTAACAAGGAAAATAATAAAATAATAGTTAAAATAGTAAAATAAGTGTTATGCATTTTGAAACAAAAGGAAAGTAACTACCCTCTTTACTATATTTTCGGCTTATCACCTTGTATATTTACTCAAATATCAAGTGTATACACTCATTGGATGTGGAATTAAATTCAATTCCACACCGAATGAATACCGACTCTGCATACCTTCAAGTAGACACATATAAAAAAAAATTGAAATACATGAAAAGTGCATGTTCAACATATTTTTTCATGTTATTTTCAATGTGGGTCTATGTAGAAGTATGCAAAGTGGGTAAGAATTGGATGTGTAATTTAATTTTTCATCCAATGAGTGTCTACACTTGAAATTTGAGTAAATCCACAAGTAGATAAGTCGGAAACACAATTAAAAAAGTAGTTTTCTTCTTTTCCTTCCAAAATATTCTCCCTTAGGGATGACATCATCATCTTGAATCCTATTGGTTCTCTTTTAAACATAAATATTAATTAAATTAAAGGGTTACTGAAATCAATTTCTGAAGGTTAATGCTGAGATATTGTAATGGATTTGTATTACATATAAAGGGATTTTAACTTTTTAGAATATAATTAGTATCGTGGAGTAATGGTCATATTGTGAGATAGAGCAGAATTTTGCACGATTATTGTACTTCATTGGAAATTATGTAATGATCTGTATGTGTTATTGGAAGTGCATGTTCAGTTCTACCCAACATCCTATAAAGTGTTGGTATTATAGAAGTATAAGTGAGGAAAAATCATTTTTTCATTGGTGTTTTGTATAAGTCCTGTCAAGTTAGGTTGCACATGTCGTAATCATCTAGTATGTATCATCTTATGCAAAGAGTGAATTTCACATCAAGTTGTGAAACTAATCACTAGGGTATGTGGGTGTCAGGTGTACTCATATGTTAGATTTATGTGATATTGAATAAATTGAGTCCTTGATTAAAGGGGGAAAGTGAGATGGATTAATCTCATAAGGTTGGGATAATATCAAATGGTGCGGACCATGTCATAATTGGGAGAGAGTTTAAGGTCTTGAAAACTCATGTAATTTAAAAGGATTCCTAAAATATTAGTGATTACAATGGATGAAACTCATGTATCTTGGTAGATGAATTCCATTTTATATGGAAATAAGTAATTAATTATTTGTAGCAAAAATCAAAGTACAAAAAGGAAAAAGAAAACGATTCCATAATAGAAGAAGATGAAAGGAAATTAGTTTATAACAATGATAATGATGTAGTAGCCAAAAATAAGGAGAATATTAGGATGAAATATGATCACAAAGAGAATGATACAATGACAAAGAGATGATGAAGAGAGATAGAACGATGTAACAAGAAAGATTAAAAAATTATGCAGCGATAATGGCAAGATAGAAGAAGATGAAGATGGAGAAAATGATGCAAGAAACCATGAATAAATAAATATGATAGAATGCAAGGGATAAAGAAATAAGTCAACCAAGATAATAATAATAATAATGTGTAGATACACATGTAGATGCAAATGAAAACAACATAACTAAGTAGTTTAATGGTCCTATGTAAATAACGTACCTAGATCAATGATGTTGTAAGCCTAATGACATGTGTATACTTCCTGAATATATTATGTTGGAAAGTTCGTACTATGCAAACCACTTTGTAAAACTTCTTTGTAAATGAAGGTTCGTCATTGAAACTAATAATGTTTGTGGTTTGCAGAAACCACACAATGTGATGTGTTGTGAGTCTAGTAAGCAGAAATTGCATGAGATCATGAAGATTGTAATGGTTAAGGGTAAGCTAATGCAAAAAAACATAGGTGTAATGGTTACGATTCGAGCACAAGAAACACATGATGATGATTGGTCATGATGTAGGGGGGAGTGAAATGGTGTATGTTTTTAGATGTATAAGATTAAAATTGAAGAAGACTAAGGATGAAGAATGTAAAAGATCAAATATCATATAATACTTAATATGAAGATAAGGAGCATTAAAGATGAAAATGAAGAAGTGACTATTTGAAAGAAAATTGAAGAGTTCATATTAAGATCAAAAGTATTCATTAAGGAAGCATATGTTGGAGTAACTCCTACTTTGATATGAAAAGTGAAGCAAGTTAGGGATGAACCATTATATGTTAGGTTAAAATGGAACAATTGAGATTGATAACTATTATGGTTGCATATAGTTGTATTGGACCATTTGTAACCTAAAAATAACATATAGGACTATTATAACTTAAATGATTCCTCCTTTAGAGGTTTCTCAATCCTTGTGCTCTTCCTTCCTATTTCTTTCTATATGTTTTCATGTGTGTATTATAGACTATTGAAGCCAACATTAACACCAAGAAACATATACAAATCCTCTTTACTCTATTCTAAATTAGCAAACACTTTTTTTTTAAATTTAATTCAATTAATATGTTCAATATTATTCTTGTTGCATAATTTACATCCATTCAACTTTAGATTTGTTTCAATGGAATCCATATCTATAATCCCTTCTATTCATATTATCTACTTTTTTCTACAATTTTTAGGTTCTAAACGCATTGTTGATTTGTAAAAAATTAAATATTTTGTAAGATATTATCTCTACCTTACATTTAAATATTATTGAATGCTATTTCTATAAACAAATTAGAAATTACATCTTCATTTGATTTTAAAAATGGCTCAAGAATTACAATGCCTAATCCAATTTATATTAACGCAATCACAACTTATTTTATGATAAAGATGGAGAATGAGTATAAGACCATATTCCACAAAACTGAATTAAATATAGAAACTCTAATTTTCACTAATGATTAGTGCAAAGAGATTTCTTATCAAAAGGCCACATATTTTTTTCAGAAAGTAAAAAACACTGATACTTCTATTAAAATAGGTAGTTCAATACATATTGAATATCCAACACAAAGACTTGTTCATTATGATCATATGTCTTTAAAAAATTGAATCAACAAAAACTACTAATATGCCAGGCCAAAAAGAAAATATACCAAGTCCATGGTCTGGAAAAAAACCCCACATATGTATGACACTAATATTCATTCACCAAATAGTCTAAAACAACATATTCACAACACAGGAAAAGAAAAAATAATAGATTAGTATTTAGAGTAGAAACACGTCTTGGGATAAGAGTGAGAGAAACAAAAAACATGATAATATCAGGAAATCAAGTGATTTTGAAATCCAGAGAGCCAAAGCGGATAATCCAAGTCCTGGAATATTAGTTATGGCACATCAAAGCACCCATCCACCATTTGTTTTCCCACCACAAATAATTTGAAGTTGATCAAACCTAGAATTGTAAGTAGGCCCTATTTTTAAAGATAATCCACAACTTCATTGTGCTCCCTAAAAACATGAGAGAAGGAAATGTGTTCAAAGGATTGTTATAAATGCAAGATGTGATTCATCCAATTCGACAGAGAAGGGTTGGATATAAATGATTTCCCTTCCATCGCATTAGGAATTGTTTTTGAATCCACATAAATGATGAGGGAGCAAATCTGAGGCCACCTGGTAGAAACCTTCAATACCCAAAGTGCCATTAAATCTACCTCTTGGGTTATACAAGTCCCACCAGACAAAGTAAAGTATAAGTGAACATGGAGGTGTATTTACGGCTAGAACCCACATCCACATTTTTTATCCTATGCCACTTTGTCAAAGAAACCAATAGGGAATAACACCTGTAAAGTAGAAGATAGAGTCCCAAGATGACAATCAGGCCTCCCAAAGTCTACCTTATTAGATAACCAAACTAAGATTTTAGAGCATATATGGGGAATTGAAAGAGGCTTATCCTAAAAAATGGCATG
>APFE030891830.1:5322-16744 GCA_000404065.3 Pinus taeda
GACAAGTCAATAAATAAGGCTGGGAGAGAAATGTAACTTCTATATTTTGTATACCTTCCAAGCCTTATACATTTTCAGCCGCATTTAGCAGCAGATTCCGAACATTCAGCAGAAGATCCAACAGCAAATTTAGCAGCAGATGTAGCAACAATAAAAGATTCACTATTCTTGATTTCATCCACCATTTTCCTAACCAAGTAAAGAAGACTACGAACAACAGTTTTTGCAGCCGCACATGCACGACTCTCATCTATTTTTGGAAGGGTAAGTTAAGGTACGATATTTTCTAACTTTTAACCATTAAATTCCTTGAAAAGTTGGAATAATGAGTTTTGGAAAAACTTCACTTCCTTTCCCCTTCCTTTTCTCCATTTCACATAACTGCCCAAACCATCCGTTTAAGGGGAAGGATACATTTACATGCATGTTTTGTCACATTCATATAATATCCACATTCATATATCACATTCTAAAACCCACTTACCTTCCAAATATATTCACTATTACATGAGCATACAAATGGCAAAGTATTTAAAAGTTAAATTGGATGCCAAAACAATCATGGTTGTTACACAAGAACCAGCCATGATGCATTCCAACACAAATACTCTGCAACAAAAATCACATTATCCATATGCAAAGATCATACATTGAATGCAACAAACAAAATATGGTTGAAACACAAGAACCAACCAAGTTGTAATTCATCAAAATAATGCTTTGCAAAAGTTATGTAAATGATATCATGCAGAGTTTAAGCCAAAGCTCAAAAAGTAATGTAATAATAGATTGCATGAGGACATGCAATACCATTGATTGCATGAGGAAATGCAATATCTTGAGTTTGGGGGAGATGTTGGGCCTCAAAATCATCTCTATTTTCACTCCATTATTCACTTATATCTTCACATTTTACCTTCATGTCACCTCCATTCCACCTCCATATCATTATGTTTACCTCATAACTATGCTTTTCCAAAGTTTATTAATTCTTAACATTTTTAGGTGAATTTATGGCTAAAACTTAGAAAATAATATGCTTAGACTTATACCTAACAATTAGAATGAGTTTGTTGACATGTGTAGGTACAAAGGAAGCTTCCAAGGCATCCTTATGTGGCACTCTATGCTCAAATTCGAATTTGAGAAGATCATGAACCTCATGGAGAAGATCATGGATCTCATGGAGGAGATCATGGAGTATAGGGTTAGGAGTCACCATTGGTTGAGAAATATGTGGATCAAAGGAGAGAATAGTGGGTTTGCATTTATGAGGCTGTTATCATAGTTCTTGTATAAATATGAGTACCTCCTCCATTCAAAAGGGAGGACTCTTAGAGCATTGTATCCAATTGATGATGGAATGAAGCTTCATTTGACATATATTTTCATTATGTAGTTTTAGAAATAGTTTTTCATTATGTAGTTTTAGATAGAAGTTACCTTAATGTAGTATATGGAATGGCTTGTCACTTTGGTTCCTAGGAGAATTGAGCTCACTCTAGAAGGAGCAAAGGAACTTGTTGTTTCATATTAGATCTTATTTTATTTAATTTCTTAGATGTTTGATGTTTGAGGATTTGATTGATGAATGAGTTTCAAGTTAGAATCTTATCAGTACATGAGAGGATAACCAAGAGTCTAAGTTAGACTCTCTCTTTACCTGATTTGATTTGTAATTGGAGTTCATCTTTTTGCTTTTA
Source organism: Pinus taeda (assembly GCA_000404065.3). NCBI lineage: Eukaryota > Viridiplantae > Streptophyta > Pinopsida > Pinales > Pinaceae > Pinus > Pinus taeda. The sequence continues at coordinate 7,026 of APFE030891830.1, forward strand.
TGTTTCAAGTTATTTCATTTAGTTTACGCTTATGGATGAATTTTAGTTTAGTCTAGATTAGTACAAGAGATGACAATCAAGAGACTAAGTTAGTCTTTCTCTCTTTGAATCTAAACAACAACTAAAGTTCATTCCCTTGTTTGCATTTCAAGTTTCTAGTTTTATGGTTTCCCTATGATACTGTAGGGAAGGACAACCAGGATCTCCTAAGTTAGGAGCCTCTTCCTAGCCACCCCAATGGAGGATGCAAGAGGAAAACTAGTTTCCTCCCCAAGAATCAAACCTTCCAAAGGCAACGAAGTTCACCTCGTTCTAGGCAACGAAGGACCCTGCATGAGTCATGAAAAACAATATATTATAGGTCTTGGTGGATATGGATCTACATACAGTAATCAGCGAGCGACCAAGGTTGTCACCCATGTTGTATGAATAGTATGAGCCTTACATTGATTTCAAAGCCAACTTCCACAACTTATATATACACGTGAGAAGGAACCCAAAAAGACATGGGACAAGTTGCCTTATCTAGTCGGTTAGGAGAACGTAGCAGAGATTGTAGGAAAATGGCCAAGAGAATGGCTTTATCCATCAGATGTGGGTGTAGGTATGAGTAAGGTAATGGAGGTTACCACCATGCAGACAACAATAGAAGAATAAAGAAATGAAGCACAAAAGTCTGCAGCCCAGTAGAAGGCTGCACAGTGGAAAGAGGTTGTTTCTTGAGAAAGGGAAGAGGCTAACAAAGAGCGAGCAGATGAAAAAACCACAATGTCGCATGCTAGCATTGATGTTGAAGAGTTTGATACTCCACACACATAGGACTAAGAAGCGTCAAATGGAGAAGAGGGAGGGAGCACGGAGCTGGAAACCCCCTTTGCTGTTAGGAAATGAATGAAGTAGACATCCACAGGGCCATAAAAGAAACATAAATCAAACACAACTGCCCATATGAACTTGCTAGTCCTTACTAAGGGGGACTTGGATTAAATTTGTGATATGGTTCGAGATAACATGACAAACTTATCGACCCATTTTGAAAACCATACCAGCAAGGTTTGGGAAAGATGCAGAGAGATTGATTGTAAGTGAGCGTTGGTCAAGCGAGCGAGATTCAAGAAATCCTACATCAAGTGAGTGTGACAGTGTTGGACATGGATAGGACCTTGGAGATATGTGTCATTAAGTTTCTAGATGGAGTCCTGTGCACCAATACATAAGAGGCCAATGCCCTGCTATCGCAAATCAAGAATTTGGGCCTCAACCTCACTGCACTCCTTATCCAAACCCTGCATGAGATGCACCAAGGAGTATTTGATGAGATGTGGGTTAGGGAGAAACACGCACTGTTGGTCATTAACGAAGTTCAAAAAAACAACCATCAAATGTTTGAAGAAAAGGTGCAGGCACTGAAGGAAAAGAAGAAATTGCTACGAGTAGCTAAGAATTAGAAGTAGAAATTACACAAGCTTGTAATGAGTTACTAGAACTTAACATTTTAGCTGATGTAGCTTCCGCAAAGAAGATCCAAAATCTGGTTGCGACAGTCAAAGAGTCTAAGAATGAAATAGACTGAGTTGAATTCGAACTACAACTACATATATCAGAGCTACAATTGAAGCTACAACCTGTGACTCCACCAGTCTGAGGTTCGTGAGTAGCACACCGTTGCTATAAAAGAGGGCATGGCCAAAATAGAAGAAGTAGTCAAGGGCTACATAGTTTTGTTGAAGCACACCATGCAGTGATGGAGATTATTGCAGGAGGACCCCACTCTGCTGAAGATTGGCACATACCTTAGATAAAAACAATGGAAGTTTGATGATATTAGATCGACTACATGAAATTTGGTGCTAGTATAGTTGTCCACGAGATTCTAGAAAAGAAAGAACCTCCATAATGAAATTAAAGAGCTGCGTCGAAAAGAGTCCATTCTCATAGCACAAACACAACCTTGGATAGAGGATGTCATCCAGTTGACTCTGTCAGTACAAAGCAAAGTTAAGGGAATGCAACAGACTCAAACAACCATGGGCCTCATAGTGGAAGGCCCAACTATAGATAAATTGGTTGAAGAAGTGAAACAGGATGCTATGTAGGGAACAACTAATATGCAGGTTTTTGAAGCTGGATTTCTTCAAACTTCAAGCAAAGATTGAAGTGCCAGGCAAGTGACTCGAGGATGAGTCACGACATAGTGGTGAGGGCTTGTTGGGATAGGGTCCCTAGATTTAAATTTTTTTATTTCCCTTTTGTATAAAAGTAAAGTCTCCACGATTTATGTAAGTGGAGCATGAACATAATAAGAGTCAATTTAAGGGGATTTAGTCCCATATTTTGTTAGGAGATAATAATTTTTGAGACCTGCCAATGGTCCATGGACCATGGTATTGTAAAAGAAAATGGTATAAATAGAGGAGTCATAAAAAGTCTAGAAAATCATCGAGGAATAGAAGATTAGAAGTCACAGTGAGGCTAGGAGGTCATCTAGGAATAGAAGATAATTTTTTTGGGTGAGAAAAATAAGGCAAGAAAATATGTTTCCTCTACTTAGGTGGAGGGGAAACCTTGTGCAACTAAATGTGTGGAGACCTTGGTAATTTTGTGGGCTGAGTCCGTTGGCCCCTACAGTTGAGTGCATAGGGAAGAAAATTTTTTACTTTGAAATAATACATCTAATAAAGAAAGTTTTGGTCCGTAAATGGTGCATCTGCTTAGCTATATTTACTTCTATTATTTATGTGTTTTCTCTATCTATTTGGAATTACATGAATAAATGTTTATCTAAAGCGTGAAAGTAGAAGATTAGTATAATTTACACACATTACGAATGTTTGGTGACCTTCGAGAAGACATAACTAAGCCCTATTAGGATTGGAAAATTTGCAGAAGGATCTATGCAAGCTGCATATCTAGATAGGCTAATTACAAGCGAGCGTGTGTGAAGCGACTATGATTCAACTTGATCCTGCATCAAGTGAGAATGATAGTGTTGGACATGAATAGGACCTTGAATCTTCATGCCATTCAGTTGCCATATGGGACCCTACACGCCGAGACAGAAGAGGGAAATGCCTCAACCTCATGGCACTCCATATCCAAACCCTTCATGAGCTGCAACAAGGAGTGTTTGATGAGTTGCAGGTTAGGGAGAAGTGTGCAATGTTGGTCATTAGAGAAGTGAAAACAAACAACTAGAAAATACTTGAAGTAAAGGCATAGGTGTTGAAGGAAAAATAAGAAATTGTTATGTGTAACCAACAATTAGAAGCTTCAATTACACAGCCTTGTAATGAGCTCCAAAAACTTAACATTTCAGCTAATGCAACTTCCATGAATAAGATCCAAACGATGGTTCCACAGTCAAAGAGTCTAAACACGAAATCAACTGAGTCTGATTTGAACTACAGTTATATATATCATAGCTGCAATTGAAGTTGTAGCCTACGACTCCATTAGAGGTTCGAGAGTAGTGTGGCACTGCTAGAAAAAAGGGCATGGCATAATTAGAAGAATAAGTCAAGGGTTTCAAAAGTTGTTCGAGGAGCACACATAGTTATGGACATCACTGAAGGAGGACACCACAATACAGAAGATAGGCACGAATCTTAGAGAAAAATAATGGTAGTTCGATGAGATTCGATCGACTACACAAACCTTGGTGCTAGTATAGTGGTTTACAAGATTACAAGAAGGAAAATAGCTCCATAATGGAATTGAAGAGTTGCATTGAAAAGAGTCCATTCTCATAGCATGAATACAACCTTGGATAGAGGACGCCAGCCAGTTGAATCTGTCAGTACAAAGAAAACTTAAGGGCATGAAATAGACTCAAAGGACCATGGGCCTAATTGTGGAAGGCCCAACTACAGAGAAATTGGTCGAAGAAGTGTCGCAGGTTGCTACACAGGGAAAAACTAATCAATAGGTTTTAAATTTCGAGTTCTACAAACTCTAAGAAAAGATTGAAATGCTAGTTGAGTTACTTGAAGACAAGTCACGAAATTGTGTTGGGGGTCTGTTGGGATAGGTTCCCTAGGGTTAAATTTTTTTATTTCATTTTTGTATAAATGTAAAGTCTCTGGCATTTATGGAAGAAGAGCGTGCAGATAATATAATTCAAAGGGGTTTTAGTCCCTTAGGTTGTTAGGAGATAAGAATTTTTAAGACCCATTGATGTTCTATAGACCATGGCATTGTGAGAGGAAAATATATAAATAGATGATTCATAGTGAGTCTAGGAGGTCGTCCAAGAATAGAAGACCATTTTTTTGGGCAAGCAAGTTAAGGTAGGAAAGTATGTTTTCTGTACTTAGGCAAAGGGGAAGGTTCTTGTAGCTAAGTGTGCAAAGACCTTGTTAAGTCTGCATGCTGAGTGCATGGGCCCCTACAGTTGAGTGCATAGGGAAGTAGATTTTGTACTTTGAAAGAGTACATCTAATAAAGACAATTTTTATGTGTAAATGGTGCATCTGTTGATTTGTCTTTACTTCTGTAGTTTTTGTTTTTTTGCTCTTAATTTGGAATTACATGAATAAATGTTTATCTAATGCGTGAAAGTAGTAGATCAATATAATTTACACATGTTATGAACTTTTGGTGCCTTTCGTGAATGCATGATTTTTGTTTGTGTAAGTTACCGTAATTATCTATTTCAGAATAGTGAGGGGTCACAAAGATAGAACTAAGCCCTAGAAGCTACAAGAACCCTTCCCACAGACCTTTGAATGTAGAAACCTAGTTATTTATCCCCCAATATTAGTTCAGGTGAGATTGTAGCTTGTGCTAGTGGGTTCAATTATTAGGTCCTCAACCTCTGATATCTTACCTCTGGGATGATGTCATTCTATCATTATCTATCCATGTGGTACCTCTTGAGTGGTGAAATGTGTCACCCTAATTCTCCCCATTAAGACGCCGAAAATGCCAAGACCATATGGCACGTGTCCATCATATTGTCACATCATGTTGACGTTAGTCCCCACTTCAACTCTTAAGGACCAATTACCTGTTTCCATGAGTCCTACCACATGACAGTCTTTGGTCAATTTAGTGTGTCCTAAATTGCTACATTAATTTTCAATCCAGGATTCATAAGCTGACAAAGTGTCGCGCACTATATGTGCAAGATAACCTATTTCTTACTCTTGTTGTTTTTTATTTCTATGTTGTTTTGGGGCTTTTTATCTAAATTGTTTATGGAATTATGTTTCCTAAATTTCTAGAAGGCAAGTCTGGTTATAAGTTTTAAGGCAATTATGTGCTTTGTAGGTATTCCCACAACTTAATAGTTCTTAGAACATACTCGTTAAAAAAATAATACTTGAATCAAGAATGAAAATATGTTGTGAATTAAAACAAGTAATTGATGAACTACTGATTATGAAACTATCATCTCTGCTACTACCTAAATCTAGAAAATTGATTTAAGCTACTGCACTCAAAGAAATCAAAGATTGCGAAGAAAGTAAAACTAAGATCAAATAACATCATCCATATTTCAATCCCTCGCCAGTAGTCTCGTTATGGCTTTCGGAGGTAACCGTCAATGAAATGAGCAATCCAATTATCTAATTGCAGAACAATAAACTAACATTAAATGACAACATCCATATTTCAATCCCTCACCAGTAGTCTCGCTATGGCTTTCGGAGGTATCTGTTAATGAAATGAGCAATCCAATGATTTAATTGCAGAAAAGGAGACTAAAATCAATTCACAACATCCATATTTCAATCCCTTGCGAGTAGTCTCGCTATGGATTTCGGAGGAACTGTCAATGAAATGAGCAAGTTGATTTCTAACTAACTTAACAAAGCAAATGATCAAAACTAAACTCAACCAAATAGAGCTGGAATTAAAGGAAACTAGGAAAAAAAAATTCAGCAGAGGGTCAATTCCATATCACTAGTCATTATGAAAATTATATGCAAATGCCCGGGCTGCCTATTCTATCTTGAAACCTGCACACACTGTTGAACGTTAAACAAGACTTGTAAAATCATGAACAACAATGACATGTTAAAAATATATACACAAATGAATAACCATAAAACATATGTAGTGAAAATGAAGCAATGATGCATAAAGACTATACAGTAATCAAAGAAAATGAAACCTCGGTGTGCAGGGGCCCTCTACAACCTCGGCCAACAGATGATCAATTCAAAATGATGTTCATGCAAACATGGAGAATAGAGTCTTCTTATATATATCTCAAAACAGAGTTACAACAATAAGCTAGTGTCATGGCACAGTGGTTCTTCACAACAAAAATTACGTATCAAAAGCTAGCTACTATGTGTATCAGAACGTGTTATTTATAACAAAGGTTCCATAACTATCTTTCTGGAAGACTACATGAATAGAGGACACGTGAAGGACAATCTCCACGGATTTAGCAGCATGGTCACCGAGATTAGGCAATATTATTAAAAATGATTGTTGGATCCACATCGTGGTCAGCCTACAAGTGTCCGCGTGCCTCCAAAAATCTGGAAACGGTCACGGAAGTCATCACGTGCTTGAAACGGAGTCCTGTTGCTGTAGGACTTCTCTTGTTTGACCACAGCTTGACCCCCATTGACTACGACCTTCTTTCATGAATCTAGCTAGACCAATGGGACTCGAACCATGTCCACATCATTTCCAACTTGCCCATGTGGCTTGATCTGCCTGATGACACCTGCAATGTAGACTTTAACAAAAACAGTTGCGGAAAGTTGAACCAGCTGCGGAATGTGACAAGATTTCACAGCTCATAAGCAAAAATCTAGTTCAAATAGCAACACAAAGACATAGTCACGAAACCACTTTAAATGCCCTTTTATAACTAATATGCAATGATATTGACAACTTAGGAGGTTCAGGTAAATGTAAAGAAGCTAGAAAATTGTGTAGGAAAGATGCAAGTTTGGGGTTCAACATACCCCCACTGTGAAGGTGTTGCATGTCCCCATGCAACCAAAATTTTGACTATCCCCCCTTCAAATCATATGCTCTGAAACTTCTGCCAGTACATCCAACCCCCTTCTTCTCTTTCTTGGTGCTGCTAACATCCTAGGCTTCTTCATCAAACATCTGAGACTGATCAGTGCTCTACTTATCTTCTTGCACTTTTTCTTTAATTTCCTGTTCTTTTTCTACCATAGTCTAAGATGTAGCATGGTATTATCATAAATGATCTTATCCAGTCTACTCTGCTCCTTTAATGCTTCATTTTCATGTTTAATATGTCTATTTAGGACCTCTAACTCAAAGATTTCCTGTTTCAATTACTGGATTTGAGCGTCTTGTGCTAGATGAGGCATGGATGAACAACTTCGTTTTGTGGCCTTCTTTTCCAGGGATTCTATATAATCATACCTCTCCTGCTGATTTGGGTCTATCTCGCGCGAAGTTTTCCTTGGGCTGACCTCAAAGTCCTCTTGGGGATGACTGGTTTCAAAGTCTGGCCGAGAGGGACTTATGTCAACATTTGGAGGACTGGTTTCAATGTTTGGCTAAGAATGAGGTGGGCTACGGCTAGGTGGAGATTGTTCTGGCATTCTTCCCAAGTCAATAAAATGGGGTCCTTTTGTTTGTGCTTTTCTCCATTTTCCCTTAAGCCTGGTGCTTCTTCTTAAATGTTGTGGGTTAGTGCCCTCTTCCTCAATACTCAGTTTTTCTTTTTCTTTCTTACTGGTTGCAGTTGATTGTCCTTGGAGGTGAGTTAGCCTTTCAGACAGTGGTTAGTGGTCCTCTTCTAAGGAAGGCTCTGGTGATTGGTAAACATCCTCTATGTTTCTTTTTCCTTTCAATTTCTTTTGCTTTTTATCCTTGGTTCTTTCGAGCTTCTCTTCTTGATCAACTTCTTTGATTTTGCTAATAGGAGGGTTTTGAATTCTTATACTAGTTACCCTTTTCCTACTTTCCTTACTGTACTGCTCTTGGGCACTTCAGGAGGATCTTGAAAATAATTTCTCACTAAAAACCGTTCCTAGGTATCCCTCTTTTTCTTCAATTTGTCTTCTATATCCTCTATATTCTTTTGGACTATTGTGCACATCTTTCTCAAGCTCAACAATAAAAAGTAAGGCAGATTTAGGGTTTGATTCTCTAAAACGTTCATCAACATTCAAGTATGATACATATACATTGCTGCAAAATGGCCTTCACACATAATGAACTTTTGAATAATCAATAGTAAACTGGCCCATCTCTCTTCTAAAGCATGGACAGGAATTCCTCATTTAAATATAGCTATATTCATACCTAGATTGCGTAGGATAACCCTCCAATATTTTTCATCAAAGCTCTTGTTCTTGAACCAACGTTTTCCTTCTTGAGGGAGTTTTGTAGCAGCTGCTATGGATGCCTCGGTCATTGTAAGCTTGAGGTCCCTAATTTCCACCTCTAGTACGTTAAAATACCTCGCAAAGGCTTTGGTAATGTCGTTATTATAGCCTCAGAACTTTTGAATAAACCGAAGCCATCGTGCCTTTTTCAATATGTTCCTTACTTGCGGGTATCCGTCCATAAACTTGGACACTTCTCGCTCTACCCTCAATAATAGACCCATTCTTTCCTTTTTTCTAACAATTCGTCTGCGTGAGAAGGGTTTAGCAGAGGTGAAATGGCTGGATTAATGGAAGTGAACAGGGTTTATGGAGAAAGTCAGTGACTGTAAGCCTAAAATAGAGGACAAGCAACAAAACAAAGGATAGGCAGCCGAGGTGAATTCATGGAATAGAGCGGAGACTGATGTGAACGAAGTGGTAATGTAGTCATGGCTTCAATAAAACAGTAGGGGAGTGACGGCATAATTTTTAAAATGGACGGCGGTGGAGTAGACATAAACACATTCATGAAATGGCTGCGGAATCTATGCAGTGGAGGAGAACCATAATTAAATCAACCACGTCTCATAATTACAGGTGGAGTGTGAAAATGCATCCAAACTTGAGTTAAATCTGAGAATTACTCATGGGGTCGTTGGAAAAATAAATGTATGGTTCGTGGAGGAATATTGTGGAATGAAATGGTTATGGAGGCTATCACATTAATCGTTGCATATAGTGGAGCTTTGTGATCAGCTACCTTGTTGATGCCTTTAGGTGCCCCATGTCTTCATAATATGTCCTCGGTCATACCTTCATTTTTATTTTTATTATTTTTGCCTATCATCTAATTGCCAATGTTGAATGACAAGGTGCTCGCTGTGAAAACACAACTGGCTACGAAATCCATTTGCAGCTGTGCAAACTGACTCTAGCTGCGAAAACTGACTCTACGATCTTATAACTGAATGAGATGGATAAATGATGACTGGATGAATGAAAATGGTCATAAAACTTTTATTAATGGAATGATACGAAATGAATGAAAATGGAGTAGAATGAAATGAAGTGGAGTGGAATGAAAATGAGATGGAGTGGAATGAAAATGAGAGAGTGAGAGACTTTTTTTTTGGAAAATATAGAGTGTCAGGAGTTCCTAATTTTCAAGCTATATTTTCTATATAAGACTGTCAATCAGTGATTGGTTTTCAGGCTTATACATTTTTTTTTTTTGGAGAAAAAAAAGGAACAAAGGCTAGGCTGGTGGAGAAGAAGGATTCTCCTTCACCAGCTGATCTAGGTGGATATTGGTGGCCACCTGCCAAGTCCATCTGGACCCCCATCATTGTCTCTTTCAGCATTTTCAGTTTCCTTAATTATAGCACAACTTACTATTTTTAGTAG